>JANBUF010000073.1:0-12024 GCA_027579215.1 Coemansia sp. BCRC 34490 | reverse complement strand
AAACGCGCCGAACACTGCTTCAATAGACGCCAGACAATAGCTTTATTATAATATATAGTCTTTTATTACTACCGCTGGTAATTTCCGACCGAATCAATAGCATAACCTTGTCTTTATTGCACAGGAGAAGATTGGGCAGAGTTGACATTTGAACGGGGTCTAATCCATTGCCATATCGCTGTCGCTTTCGCTGTTGTCGTTGCTATCCTCTTCAATATCCATGACCTCATCGCTATCTTCATCCGACGATGAGGCGCCAGACTGCGACAGCGTCGGACCACCGTCCTCGGCAGCGTGGGGTGTTTGCGCAGAATTCTTTGAGCTGGAATGTGAGCCGCTGTCATCATCCATGTTGCCGCGGGCGCTTCCCAATGGCCCAAACAGCCCCATCTCTGATGGGTCCTTGAGTTCAAATGTCTCTGAATCAAAGTCCGGCACACCGTCAATCCCCAGTATGTTTGACAAGGACAGAATGTCCTGCAGACTATTCGATAGTTCCAGTGCCAGAGTCAACAGATCAGTAATGACAGGATCGCCAGGATGCTCAGCCAGGATCCGATGGTATGCATCTATTGCTTTGTCCAGATCGACATTGGAGTCGTAGTCAGGATCGTGGTAGCAATCAATCGCACGCTGGTGGAGGGTGAATGCCACGGAAAGCTGTATGCTCATGCTATACGGCGCTAGCTCAACAGCACTCCGCAAACAGACCAGCGCTGCAGTATAGTCGCCGAGCTTGCGCAGAGTGCTGCCAAGGTTTGCAGACAGAAGCGCCAGATATGCCCTGAGTTCGGGAGACAGCTTTGAATTGGCCCGGCGGTTCGGCAACGGATCATTGAAGGCCATGTTTAGCGATCGCTGCACTCGGCTTTTAGTATGCAGTGCGGCAAGAGCAAGAGCAAAAGCCAGCCGCGCCTTTGCATATGCGCCCCGGTTATAATACAGGACACCGACATCGTTGAGCAGCTGCGGATCCATGTGGGATGTCGGGATCCTTCCAATTTCGTCCGAGCACACACGCTTCTCGTCGGAACTCCACGTCAGGATATCGGCGTTTCCAAGCGTTTCCAGCACAGCGCTCCATGCTGCTAGCCAGCCCGATATATGGCGACCGCTCAGACAGCGCGCACTTGCGTCGAAACATGACTCGGCCATGGCCAAGTCGCCCATCTGCAGATAGACGCTTCCCAGACTTGCCAGAGGCGCATGGGCAAGCAGACTGCCTCGCTCAAAATCCGAGCCGCCAGCCCTACCGTCCGCATCCCATCCACTCTTGTTGCTGGGGCCATTATTGCCACTACTACTATCGCTGCTGTCGGCGTCAAAGGAAGGCGTATCTTCAGACCGCTTAGTCCTCTTACTCCGCATCTGGGGCGGCATCGCAGGCGCCGCCGACTCTGAATCGCGGCCACCGCTGTGTATGATTCCCTCGCATCCGCACAAGCCAACTGCTGTGTGCAGCGCCCGTGTGGCCGACTCCCATTCCCTAGAAATAACAAACGTGTGCGCAAAGGCAACCCACGCAACAATGCTGCGCGGCGACGCTAGTGTTGTTTTGGCCAGCCACCGCCGTGCCTCGGCAAGCGCATGCTCCCCCTCCGGAGACAGAGGAGCGCTACGCCGCAATGCCACGGCGGAATCGCCAACGCCAACATGGCTGGAGGCGGGGGCGGCAAACCCAGCGCCATAGAGCATGCCAGCAAGCGGCCATTCATGCTGCGAGACGCCAGGTAGAGTCGCCAAAGTCGCGCTGACAAGATAGTAGCAACCGATAGCATACCACGCCAACGAGGCGCCAATAAACTCGTACTGGGTCGGACTGCCAACCGATTGCGCGTTAGTTGTTGTAAAGGTGCCAAGAGTGGACATTGACATCTCCGTGCTGACAGCAGACGATTGCGTAGGACCAAGCGCACAAGGATACGTAGCCATCACCGGAGGGCCTGGATGGGTCCATGTTGGGAGGCCCCACAGACCACGCCACGCCGCAGTTGCTGCTGCCGACGAGCTCTGCGCAACAGCGCCTGCAACCCCTTGCACCGATCCCCCCGTGCGTCGTAGACTGCCAGATGTCGCTGCACCGCCGCTTCCAAACCCAGCACCCGCTCCGCCTTTGGAAGGCGTCTCTGGAATCAGAAGCCCACGAGCGCCAGACCGCACACGCCCAGCGCCCGAAACCGCTGCACCAGCAGCTGTGCCTCGCGGCAAAGACATCGGAATGCCCACGCTGCTGCCAAACCCGCTGCCAAAGCTCCCGCTTCCAGATCCAAGTGACATGATGGATGGCAATGACGAGACCGTGTCGGCAGGCTCAATCTCCGCTCGCTTAATTGAGGAAATGCCAAACTCCTCAGCGAGCTCGTGTGCTATGCGGAACAGGGCCTCCTTTGCATGCAGCACAGTCAGCGACGTGATATGAATGGCGGTGGCGCTTGGGTCGGGCACCCGCCTCTGCTCTAGAACGGTAACCGTGTACTCCAGACTCTCACGCGCACAGCCTAGCGCCAGCAACCGGGCAGCCTGTATTGTTCGCAGTGCTGGATCTCCAGTCAGCTGCGGATACACAGACAGCAGTCGTGCAGTGGCATCGACTGTACACGTTCCCAGCGAAAAGGAAGTGCGTGTGGCCAGGCAATAGTCCCTGAAGAACCGGGCAACCACATGCGACCCTGCACAGCTAGAAATCCAGTCAAGGCTCTCAACCAGCTGCGACTCTTCCTCGCTTGTAAGCAAGCCATACTCGTGTATCCCTGACCACGCCTCCCAGCACCGCGGATCCGCATGCAACGCCTCAACCCACAGTCGTGCAACAAGCGAGTCAATTGCGCCAAGCCGCGCTATCTGCTGGCCCTGCGACCTGCGCTGTGTTGGCGTCCTCCCCATATCCAGAGCGCTTGACGCCAAGTAGCTTGCATCGGGATACCGCATGCTAAGCGTCTTAATCCCAGGCGTTTCCTCGTTTCCGCCGACATTCGCCAGCTGGATCACTGCCGCACCCTGCATGTACAACATCCAGGCGCGCGGATTAAGCGGGAGAACGTCTGTTTTACTGCCTGCTCTGGTGCGTGGCTGAGTCTTACTTGTCGTGTCCATATACTGTTGCTGAGCGGTGTTTGTGGCCACATCATTGCTGTCGTGGTCTGAGATGGACAAGGAAGACACCAGCGACGCTGTTGGCGTTTCATGCTCGCTCCTAGCTGCTGTCCTCGCAGCCACCGGCGTTTCAAACATCGGCGGCGGCCGCTCATACCGAAGATCACCCGAACGGCGACTATTGCTGCTGGCCAGCCCACCGCCATATCTAATACTGTCTATGCTCAGAAGCTCCAGCGCTTCTTCAGCGCGACCAAGTCTCATAGCAACAACAGAAGCAAGGTACCGGCCCTGTGGTGTGGCTCGGCATTTTGCAGCGTATAGCGGATTCAGCAGCCATTCCTCGGCCTGCCGGAACTGGCCGTTTGTCACAAAGGCGTCGACGAGCCAGAGAAGATCGTCGGCGTCCCCGGACAGCAGAAACGCCTTTTCTGCCCAAATTAGTGCCGAGCACCACGCCATGCCCCTGGCGCAGCTTGCTCTCAGCTCCCGCAGGTGAGCGAGCACCTCTGCTGTTGCATTCTGTGTGGTTGACATTGCTCTGGTGTTGCTGCTGGCCTCGCCCCTCCTACAGCGCCCCCTCTCTATCTGTCTTGTATGTGTGGATTCCGCGCACGCCCGTGTAAGCGGCACAGCCAGATAGAATTATAAAAATTAGGCGAATAAAGTGTGTGAAAAGAGACAGAGAGAGAAAAAAAGTAGAAGTGAATAGTGAAAGAGTAAACAAAGGCCAAGTTTGATTTAAATCTGTTGATGCAGCTTTTGTTTATTGGCACTTTATATCTCCCGCTCAGACTGCTAGAAAATAACGCTAACAAAAAAAGGGAAAGAGAAGAACAATACAGATCATGGCTAAAAGTACTGGAACCAGAGCTTTTTCTCGTCGGGCGAAGCAAAGTCCGGAATGAAGACATGGTAGAGCACGCGCGAAAAGCCTTCGGCCTCCTCTGGAACGACAAGCCGCTTGTAGTAGGTGTGGTACGCAACAGGTGGGATTCTTTCAGCGCCAACGGGAATGGTATCCAGGACACTTGCGTGGTCCATGTTCTGTTCCTGGACACTGCGGAAGTGGCAGGCCTGCTCGATGCTGGCACGGAAGCTGTCGTTGTGCATAGCAAAGTCCCGCACAGAGTGCTTGAAGACGACGGCAATCGACTTTGCGCCGTGCTTCCGGGCGATGTCGTTGAAGGCGCTGCGTGTCTCGACAGCCGGATTCGTGTTGTCAACAACGGCGCAGCGCCCGGCCTCCAGCGCGGCACTAACCGCATTCTCGCACTTTTTGGCGGTCTTTAGCGTATCCATGTTGATGCGCTCAAACCCAAGGGGCGCCAGATGCGTATTGACAAACGTGGACTTGCCACACGCAGGCGGACCAACGAGGACGACCAAAAGCCCCCTTCCCGCATTCTGTGCCTGCTGTGTCTCCTTCTTGAGCGTGTCGACTAGTCCCGACAGCTCGGATGGGTCAGACGTGAGCAGCCGGGGCGTAAAGTGGTTGACCTCCCTCTCTACCGGCGGAGGAAGCACGAACGTATCGTTGCCCAGAGAAATGCTGTTGTTGTCGTGGAAGATATCCTCAGGCGTGTAGAACGGGACGCCGGCATTCCGCGCAAGCCCAATGTCACAAGCGCTAAAGTCGGCCGGTGCGCCCTCGACAAAGCCAGCAGGTCGTCCGGCAGCGTCGCCGACAAAAAAGCTCGCGCTCCTGTCCACCGCCACGCCGCCGTTGTCAAGCTCGGCTATATGCCACATTCCAGGACACGGCTTGCGCATATAGTCCTTTGCCGTAGCCACAACGACCGTGAACGGGATCTTGAGCACCGACGCAATGCTTGCGATTTTGATGCGAAAGTCCTTGGCGTTCTTTGGCATCCCCGGCTTCTTCTTGGACCCCATGAACGCATTCTGGTTCGTGAGTATTACGATTTTGTACCCCTGCTCGTGGAGGCTGCAGAGCACCTTGGGCACACTCGGATGCAAAAACTTCCAGTCGTAGGGCCCCTTTGGGTACGTCCATCTGCCCTTGACGCAAATGAGCGTGTGGTCGAGGTCGAATGCGGCAAACTTGGCCGCCGGTGCTGGTGTTTCGTGGTGCCCAAGCCAAGTGTGTCCAATGTTCCTCCAGTCGATCCACGTCTTTAGTTTGGCCTGCTCTCGCTCCAGCTCCTCTGCATCGGCCTTTACCACCTGTCTGCCACGCTCTGGACCGGGTCTTGGCGCTTTATTCGTATTAAAGTAGGCGCCAATGCCTTTTCCCTTCTTCGAACCGTAGTCGGACAATGGGGCCTTGCGCTTCAAAAGTTCTCTGGTCATGGCTGACGTGTGGTGGTTACGTCGTTTATTATTGTATATATGGAAGATGCCAGTAGGCTGTGTAAAAGAAAAGTCGCTATAAAGTGTAGAAAGTGCAAAATATCTATTTCTCAAGAGACAATAATCCATCGGTAGAGGAGAAAAAGAAGAAGACTGCTACAAAGCGAAAAGAGAACAAGACAATAGAAAGCCGGCGCTAAACGAGACTGCAAAATCAATTCGAGTTTCCAGAATTCGCTGACTGCGGTTTTGCTCAATCCAACATACGACTATATCAGAGACTGCAGCTGGGAGATCCAAATCATGATCTGGTAGTATATTGTATTTGCTGATCAAGATGTTAATTTCAGGGAGAAGAAAAAAGTGAATGACAAGTATCGGAGGATTATCGGTTTTCGATCATTCATCCGTTTCACACACAAACTAAGAAAAGCCAAGACAGCCCACCAGATCGGGCTGCTGTGAGACGAGAGATATCCGTAGCGAAGAAAGCAGGCATGCTAAAGAACGCAAACCTTGCTAAGCCTATGAAGAGTATCAATCCCATCCGCTTTTCTGGCCTTGCACACGGGCGGCAGCCAAAAAAAAGCTCTGGCTTTTTCATCTTATCAAAGAATGATATGGCTTCGGAAAAAAAAACCCCTCCAAAGGAAAGCTTATTTGCTACTCGTTTTTTGCAGCCTCCTCCTTTTATCTTTTTGTCCGTAATCAGCAAGGGGAAGAAGATGGGAGATACGGAAAAAGAGTGCGTTTAATGTTTTTAAAAGTGTGCCTGGAGCTTCTTTTCTCTTTTTATCTTTATCTCCGTATAAATTTCACTTTATTTTTTTTTGTAAACAAGCTCTGATATTCTTATTTCCTGGCATATAGTCCGGCTTGTCTTACATTGCAATGCTCAGCTCTCGCCTCCACCAGCGTGCGTCAAAGACCTTGGTAAGTGCTTCCGCACGGACCAGCAGAATTAGAACCGTGCTCCTGAATGTTCGCATTCCATGACTGACGGGTAATTCGTTGGATCGAATTCAACTTTTTTTCTCATTCTAACCTTTGCTACTCACACGATAACTATGTTATTCGCTATCTCTCCTCACTATCTCTTTGTTACTCTGCACTGGCAGGGTGCTTTCCGAGAGGAGAGGGTTATTTTTTCTCCGCTATCAATATAGCTTCAGGGCGTTCGCGGCTTTCACTCATCGCGCATCGCACAGCGTGTGATCGGCACCCAGCCCCTCCGCGCCAAGGAGACCACCAACACACTTTCGCCAAAATACGAGGTAATCGACCACACCTACGATGCGGTTGTTCTGGGTGCCGGTGGCGCCGGGCTCCGCGCAGTGATGGGTCTTGCCGAGGCAGGATTCAAGACCGCATGCGTTACCAAGCTGTTCCCTACGCGCTCGCACACGGTTGCTGCGCAGGGAGGCATCAACGCAGCGCTGGGGAACATGACCAAGGACGACTGGCGCTGGCACATGTACGATACGGTCAAGGGCAGCGACTGGCTAGGCGACCAGGATGCTATCCACTACATGTGTCGTGAGGCACCCAAGGCTGTCATTGAGCTGGAGCACATGGGGCTTCCGTTCTCTCGTACGCCCGAGGGCGTCATCTACCAGCGTCCATTCGGCGGACAGTCGCTTGAGTACGGAAAGGGAGGCCAGGCACGCCGCACCTGCTGTGCTGCCGATCGTACCGGCCATGCGATGCTTCACACAATGTATGGAAACTCACTCAAGTACGATGCCACCTTCTTTGTCGAGTACTTTGGTCTTGATCTGCTGATGGAGGATGGCGTCTGCCGTGGCGTGCTTGCGCTCAACCAGGAGGACGGCACCCTGCACCGCATCCGTGCGCACAACACCGTTATTGCCACGGGCGGCTATGGTCGCGCCTACTTTTCGGCCACCTCAGCTCACACGTGCACTGGCGACGGCATGGCTATGGTTTCTCGTGCCGGGCTTCCGCTCCAGGATCTCGAGTTTGTCCAGTTCCATCCCACTGGCATCTATGGGTCGGGCTGCCTGATGACCGAGGGCTGCCGCGGTGAGGGTGGCTATCTTGTCAACTCGGAAGGCGAGCGCTTCATGGAGCGCTATGCGCCAACGGCTAAGGATCTTGCGTCGCGCGATGTCGTGTCGCGCTCCATGACGATGGAGATCCGCGATGGCCGTGGTGTTGGGCCAGACAAGGACCATATTTATCTGCAGCTCCACCACCTTCCTCCAGATGTGCTTGCTGAGCGTCTGCCAGGCATTTCGGAGACTGCTGGGATCTTTGCCGGTGTTGATGTGACCAAGGAGCCGATCCCGGTCCTTCCCACTGTTCACTACAATATGGGCGGCGTCCCTACTCGCTTCACTGGCGAGGTTCTGCGACAGACTGCTGATGGCAAGGATGAGATTGTTCCTGGTCTGTACGCGGCAGGCGAGGCAGCGTGTGTCTCCGTTCACGGAGCAAACCGTCTTGGCGCCAACTCGCTTCTCGATCTCGTTGTCTTTGGCCGCGCGGTTGCACACGACATTGCGTCCAAGTTTGAGCGCAACCAGCCGCACAAGGACATTGACTCCTCAGTCACCCACCAGTCAATTAAGGACCTTGATTACGCACGCACTGCCGATGGCAAGCATACAACCGCGGAGATCCGCCTCAAGATGCAGAAGACCATGCAGAACCACGCCGCTGTGTTCCGCACCCAGGACGTCATGGAGGAGGGTGTTGAGCTTATGAAGGACGTCTCCGACCTCTACAGCCAGGTCCGCGTCTCGGACAGGTCTCTGATCTGGAACTCTGATCTGATTGAGACGCTTGAGCTGCGCAATCTCCTCACCTGCGCCTCCCAGACCATCAACTCTGCGGTTGCGCGCAAGGAGTCCCGAGGCGCACATGCCCGCGAGGACTTCCCCGACCGTGACGACTCGCAGTGGATGAAGCACACCCTGTCGTACCAGGGCGACGTCGACAAGCCTGTTGACCTCAAGTACCGCGGTGTTATCTCGAACACTCTTGACGAGAGCGAGTGCAAGCCGGTTCCTCCATTCAAGCGCGTCTACTGAGATAAAAATATGATGCTCGCAGCCCTCTACAATTTCTTTTCCTTTTCCTTTTTCTTTTCCTTTATTTCCCTAAACTTATCCAAAGAAAAATACAATGGCCAACTCTCTTTGTTACAAACAACAGTTTCATAGCTACTAGACAAAGAAGAGCTAAAGCCAACACAAAGAAGAAAACTCAACTTTAATGTGACCTAGTATCCTAACGCTGTCCTTGAGAGAAAAAAAACCCACTCCATCAAATGTGTTTGTTTAGTACAGATAAAAAAACCCCCCGTCGCTATGCAGAGCGACCACCACGAAGAGCCAGGACCAGATGAATGACAATCTTGCCCTTCTCGCCATATATGGGCTTCTCCTCACCGTCGTTGAAGGATTTGTTGTCATCACCGTAGTAGGCCTCAGCCTTGTCTTCAGGTTTCATCTGCTTTCCTTGGTAAATCAGCCGCTGCTGGTCTGGAGGAATCCCAATCTTCTCTTCTATCTTCTCTTTGATATCCTGAACCGTATTGTTCTCTTCCACCTGGAGCTCCAACTACAGATATATTCTTATTTCCTCGCGTATTTGGGGGAGTAGAAAACAGTGCTAAATATTAGTCGCTTTGCTGAACTTTATGTGTCTGCATGTCTCCTGCTCCATCAAAACAAACAAAAGAAAAACAAGCATGCTTGGAGAAAGTGCTTCTTATACATACCTCATTCCCCGTTAGCGTCTACAGAGTGTCAAGCATACGAATTAAGAAGAGTGGCAACATATTGGCATGTTTAGTACAACATAACAACAATAAAAAATAGCGGCTGCCTTTCACATCCCGAATACCCTGGAATGCTACTGCGCAATTCAATGCGCCCAAAAACCAAGCCGCGCTTCATCCAGCCGAATGTAGAAGGATTCTCGCCAGATGGATGGTAGCGCCAAACCTCAGTCACAATACTCCGCTACTTGCCTTGACTGTGATAAGCATTTATAAGGAATTCAACAACGTTTAAAGTGTATAAGAAAGAAAATGTATAACAAAGTATATATAAGAAAACTAGAATGGATTTCTGGAATTCAAAAAGCTACTTCAACTCTTTTCAAAAACACTTGCCCTGAAATTAGACAGCCGCAGTCCAGCGTCCCTTAATCACTTGTCAATATTACTCGATTATAATCAAAGACTTCTTTTTAAAAAAAAAACAAAGCAAGCATATTTTTTTTACTTGATCTTGTGGGAGGAGGAGGGGCTGACAAATATAAAGAGGAAAAACTGGGCACCAGAAATGGACGGTGTTCTGGGTGGAGTGCGATGTTTCTCGTTTTGCTTTCTCTGCTTTGCAAGTGCTCTTTTTTCCCATCTGTAGCGACATTCTTTATTAGATCCCTCTTCACTTGCCTTGATCGTCGTTTCTTAAACATCGGCTTTATATTTTTTTTACAGCTCTAGGAAAAGCTCTGCCGTCTGTGTGGAATTGATAGAAAGCTAAGCAATACGCGTATATAGAAAAGGATGTCTCGCAAGCAACCGCAGCTCAGCGAAACCGAGATCCAGTTCCTTCTTGGCCAACGTTTAGACACGGACGTGCGGAGTGCAGATACTGGCGATACAGCCTTGTCTGATGCACTGATCCAAGGCGACTATGAATCGATACTGCGGTCGGATACGGCAAAGAGTCTGTTTGGCACCGATCTCGATGGTTCACTTGCCGATTCGCTGTGTTCAGACGGCTACACTTCGCCCTTTGAACCCGACTTTTCGGTCAACGATATAAAACCATTCGTCGCAGCGTTGGTTGACAAGTTCATACAAACCAACGGCGATCAGGCATGGGAGCAGATCACATGCATTGCTACTGCGTGTCTGTGCGCATTTATTCAGACCAACTGGACGGGACCAGAATTTACGCTTGATCCTGCCACGCTGCTTCCTACTCCGCTGTCTTCTAGATGGTCAGAAAGCTACATTGCTGCCTCTGGTCCGCTGGATCTTCCCGAAGACGTCAACAACACACATGAGATTGGTCGTCGACAGCAGATCGGTCGCGTGTATCTAGGCGCTTCGCAAAGTATCGAGCGCAACAAGCTTGATCGGGGGATCCTGAAGATTCTAGAGTACGATGGAGAGGAGGTGTATATTCTTACGCCGCGACCGCTTTATCTTTATCTGGCCCGACTTCTGCTTGTCGAAATTCCCGCAGAAGACAAGTATTTGTTAAAGCGTAACGCGGCTTTTCCTTCTGGACATTGGCTGGCTGCCCGTCTTTTAGGGATTCAGCAAAGCCTGCTGGATTACCCGTCCCAGACGCTGATGAATGAGATTCTTGACGAGTACAAAAAGGCATCTCTTTTTTTGCCAGACTCGCCAGCAAGCAACCAGACAGCCCAAAACAATGAAGCAGTTAATCTTGAGCAGGAAGTTCCTGGTATTGATTCTGACGTCCCCGGGTTCGGTGCACGCGATGGTGAAGAACCTGTACATTCGGAAAAGGGTGGATCAGCAGCAAATGATAGTGATGCATGGAATGCGGTACCCTCTCAAGCGCGCGAGCTATGGGCACGCTATCTGCTAGAGATTGGGATAGTATACTCGCAGCACCACATGCCCATTGACTCGAAAAAGTACGTTTCGCAGGCACAGGAAGCCAGCGGTCTAGAGTGGAAGCTAACAGGTGCCAAGGGAAAGCGTACAAAGTTCCAGACGTTTGATGTGACGCAGCTTGTGCTTTTAGCTAGAAGCAGCGGCCAACGGACAGACGCTGAAGAAGGAGCAGTTCCAGAGAGCTTTGATCTAAATGATGACACTTTGCTAGAACAGATCAGCTTTACCGACCCTTCCGCAGAGATCACCGAGCAAGGCAAGCTCAAGACCATCGACCAGTGCATACTTCTTGCGTTCTGTTTGAATGTGCAGAACGAGAACCCCGCGCATGGGCTGACGTCGGAGCAGATGATGCCCTTTGTGACGCGTGTGCTGAAGCATCCAAACAACTGGTCTGTCTACACCATGGGGCTTCTGTTGCGTTCGCAGCTGGAGGCCGAGAATTCGCGCACCTCGCAGCGTGCTGCACTGCAGCTCCAGGAGCTGGTCGACCAGATCTCACACCCGCTGCCTAGCATGCACGAGGCTGGGGCTGCCGAACGCCTGAGCTACTTTTGGATGCTGGCTCTTCCCAGCCAGTGGGAGTTGGAGCGCCAGCTGGCGGATCGCTTCATGTCGCTTGGCGTGTTCCGCTCGGCACTAGATATCTTTGAGCGGCTTGAATTGTGGGACGACGTGGTTTCGTGCTATGTTCTGCTTGGTCAGATTGAGGTTGCCGAACGCGTTATCCGCAAGCAGCTGGACAAGCACCCGGATCGACCAAAGCTGTGGTGCGTGCTGGGCGATCTCAAGTCGGATCCAGAGCACTGGCGCCATGCGTGGGAGATATCTGGCCGGCGCTTTGCGCGTGCAATGCGCTCTCTCGGGTCGTACCATTACAAGCGCCATGAGTACAAGGAAACCATTGAGTGCTACCAGGATGCACTGAAACTCAATCCCATGTTTGAGTCGTCGTGGTATGTGCTTGGATGCGCGGCAATGGCACTGAA
>JANBUF010000072.1:0-12032 GCA_027579215.1 Coemansia sp. BCRC 34490 | reverse complement strand
TTCTTTTGTAAATAGCAGAGAAAATGCTTGGAATTGTAAGTTTTCTTTATAATTTACAGACATGGTTTTAGTCCATTCGCTGCTATAGCCTAGTATCGTAGATTTAATATTAAATATAAATGACAAACCGAATACTAATGAAAATTGTTCAAATCTTTAGTATGACACCAAATATTATTGTTTTAATACTTGATACACTTATTTTATACTACTTTTAAATTTGAAATACAAGTTAATAAGCAAAAACGCTTTATAATTCTTAACAAGACAACTAGTATGAGCTCCCAAAAGAAAGAAATTAAAGATTTTATTGACAGTATTCCGGATAATGTAATTGTTCGCCCAACCAAGGTTTGCCCAAGTCCAAATGGTAAAGGTAAAGAATGCAGTACGTTTTATATCCAGTCAGTTAATGGAGCGCCCAGAGAAACCTTTCCTTTTGTGCTTATTGAATATGCAAGAAAATTACGTGACAGCCATAATAAACCACTATACCAAGTTTAAATGGCTAGAATAAGTAAAGAATACAAGCCCTAGAGTGTGCTTTATTTCTATATAAAATAATAAAAACTATATAGTTGAATAATACATTTTTGAATGTGTACTTTCAGTTTTATCTCCTATGGTTAATTGTTTAATTAATATAATTAAAGATTGGTTGGCCGCAAGGGCTACAAATGCTATTTCTTCCTCTAAAATGACATAATTATTGGTCGCTAACACATTAAAGAAGATAATGAAGATTCTCATCTTCTGATTGAAAACTTGCTGACCAAATATATACTTAAATGCATATCTGTTTAATAATGGTCATCTGCATTTATTTAGGGTTTATTGTATTATTTGTTGTTAAAGGGTTAAATGGTATTACTTTCAGAAACGGAAAGCAAATTAAATATTTAATTATCCATATTAATTGCTGCAACAATTGCCAGTACATGCATTCATACACAAAGAACAAGGGCATTCCAAGTTGAAGCTTATTTTTCATATATTAATGGCTACAATTTCTAGTTTTAAAAAATTTTCACCTTTTTGCAATAGCTTACTCCATCTTTTGTTTTGAAATATACACTACAAACAGTTAACATTGGATACAATCCTTAAACAGAGTCGTTGAATACACACAATGAGCTTTAGTACTAAACAAGATGTCAACAATTTTATTAATGGAATAGAAGGAAATGTGTTAGTTTTAGCTCCATTAAATAGTAAAGCAGTTTATTTTACTATCCAAGAAGTGGGTAAACCACAAAATAGCAAAACATTCCCAATAGCATTGATAGATCATGCATATGAAGCACGTGATAGCCACAACACATCACGCCAGATGACAAAGTAATAAAAAACGCAGTGAAAGTCTTTATTATTCTAAATGTTTAGAACTAGCATTTATTTTTCAATTTGCAGTGTCTAGTTTGATTCACAAAATGTTTGAATAATAAAAGTAAGAGCTTTATATAATTAAAAGTGAATAATAATTAGAGCATCTGCACAATGAGATTTAGTAAAAGCTTGCCACCTGGCTTATCCAAGCACTCATTGTACTCGTTGCACGAGTTGCTTAGCACGCATGACAAGCACCCCCTTTCAGGGTCACTCGGGCAAAAAGAACACTTTTCCAGACGGAAAAGTGAATTTCTAAAAAGGTCAGCAGCGACAGAAAGCAACCTTTCAGTTGGGCCCCTGACAGCAGGATACCGTTCGTAAACAACAAGACGTGGAATTTTGGATCTATTGGCAAGCGGACTCTTGCACTCTGTTGACAAATCAGCAGATACACAGCCAACTAGTGCACCCACTTCAGCAATGAGTGCATGCTGTGCGGCATGGATACTTGCCTCTACATTGTGGCCACTCGCAGCCAGGTTCTGTGCAATGTTCAAGGGAATATCAAGCCATATACCGCTTGTTTTGATGGTCAAGGGAGGCGACTTGTGTTCAACAAGCTCAAGCAGCTTCCTGGACCTTGTGTCAATTCGTTTGTATCCAAACACCGTGGCCGTTACGTTGATCTCACCGTAGCACACCTCCAGTTTGCCAGCGTTGTCAGATGAAAGCGTCCGAGATCGGGATACTGACAGCGGAACTGCATCAACATAGTCTCTTTTAACAGTGTACCATGAAACATTGGACTTTGACACCAGAGCTACGCGCAAATCGGGATCCACACAATCTATTGAGTAGGAAAGCCCGCGATGCAGCAGAATTCCGCCTTCGTACAGGGCAAAAAGCGCATGGTATGCGTCAAGAACCTCGAGCAGTGTAGGAGCGCCGGCAGTCCCAAAATCCACAACCTGCCAGTCAGCACCGGTCTGCTGGACAGACCGAATATGCACCTTCTCAGCAGGCCAGGGCTTGAAGCTCAGGGCGCATATCCATCTCTGCAGAACAGGGTCCCAGCAAAGGCCCTCCGTGTCATCGATTTCGTTCGCGGCAAATGGAAGCTCAAATGCAGCGCACTGTAAATGTGCAGCAGCAATAGACTGCTCGTTAGCAACCGTCGCTGGAGCAAACACGCGGTCAAACAGACCAGAAGGCGCAGCAACCGTTCGCTTGTCAATAGGGTTTCTAGCAGAGTCTGCCATGACGATGGCAAGAGAATCGCGAGTGCGGCGGCCAGCACGACCAGCTTGTTGCCACAAACTGGCGGTAGAGGTGGGCACGCCAACCATTAGAACGGCATCGAGCGAACCGATATCTATTCCAAGCTCCAGTGCGTTGGTAGCTACCACAAGCCGCGTATCGCCCGCAAAGATCGACCGCTCAATGGCACGACGCTCGGCAGCAGTGTATCCGGCTCTGTAGCTCATAATCCGCGTCTGCAGCTCACGTATCCGCGGCGTCGGAGAGCGTTCTAGAGAGTCGCTGATCTCTCGAAATACCAGCTCGCATGTCTGGCGGCTCTTGCAGAAGACAATAATTCGCAGTCCGTGTGCCAGTAGCTGTATTGCAACATTGCAGACATTGGCAGCGGCAGACAATGGGCGACTCAACACATTGCTGGTAGAGCTAGAGTTAAGGTTAGGGTTGGTGGAGCTGCACCACAGAGCCATGTGTTTGGATCCGTGCGGAGATCCATCCAGATCAACCACCTCAATGTCAGCGGCAGAGCGACGGCCAGTAAGCGCACACATGTGTTCTGCAGGGTTCGCGGTGGTAGCTGAGCAAGCAACAAACCTCACATCAAGCTCACTGCCGCCAATATTCTTTCCTTGTGCCCAGCAGCAGATACGCTGAAGCCGATGCAGAATGTGTGCAACATGCTGGCCAAACTGGGCCTGGTAGACATGCATCTCGTCGATAACCACAAGCCGCAAGCGCTGCCAGAATCCTCGCCATGCGTGAGCTCCTGCTGGAAGCATCGCGGCGTGAAGAGTGTCAGGGTTGGTTAGGATAACCGATGCGGTGTCTCTGATCGCACGGCGTGTTTCACGATGCGTCTTATCTCCATCCAGCGTGTCAATGACTATCTCACTAAGTTCGGGAATATGGCAGACCAGGCTGCGTAGTGCAACCAGCTGGTCCTGCGCTAGTGCCTTTGTTGGGAACACAAGCAGAATCGTATTCTCCTCCCCCTCTCCGCTCTGCAGAAGCAGCTGCAGCACAGCTACCTGGTAGACGATGGACTTTCCGCTGGCGGTTCCTGTGCTAACAACAACATCGCGCCTCGCATTGCCAAGCACACAGTCAATTGCCTTTGCCTGGTGCGAATAGAGCCGATCAATACCGCGCGCCTCCTTAAGCGCCATCCATACGCGAGAGTCAACTGCGCAAGTGGGATCCGCATACTGGGCTGGAGCCGACGGAATCGTTGTCTCGAGCACGCTGGTCAGCCGCAGCTTATCGCAGATACCGAGCGCAAGATCCCTTGTTGCGGGAGACTGGCTGCCGCTATTGCCATTGCTATTGCGGAGGAGGTTGCTTTTTGCCCAGACAGCATGGCGCTTGGCAAACAACGCAGCCAGACTATCCAGATCCATGGCCACAAACGCAGGGCCCAGCACAAAGCGCAGGAAGCTGCCACGGCTATCGCCATCGTAATCATATTCATTGCTGCCGCCTCGCAACACGCTGAGCATGGCACCATCGTCATCGTCCAGCACCGCAGCAAAGGCAAGCAGATCGTCCTCGGCTAAAGATAGTCCCAGACTACTGCGCATGGCATCGCTTACTGCCTTCAAGGCAATCGGACGCGCAGTGTCGCCATCGCGGCTGCTGCGCAGAATAAACAGGCTCAGTGCGGCAAACGGCCGAAACAGGGCAACTAGCTCGGGCATTGCTGCGGAATCAGACGCATTGGAATTGAAGAGGGAGACAGAGGCAATTGAAAGTAGAAATGCAACAGAAACTGTGAATTGGCGATTTTGCAGAAAAGAAGAAACAACAACAACAATAACAAGAGAAGAAAAGAAAAGGAGAGCGACCCAGTGCTGCGTTGAATGCAGATAAACGGTTAGGCGGGTTTCGGCTCGGGATTCCGCTGCTTCCACCGCAGCCGCATCTCGTGCGCGCCCTGCTTCAGCTCGTCCAGCTCGACGTTGTCGCGGATGCTCTGCTGGATATTGACAAGCACGCGGTAGTAGTTCGGATTGGGCTTGTCTGTGCGGAAACGCAGGAATCGCCACTTGAAGGGCGGCGCGTATTCGGGATCGTAGACGGCCTCGATGATGCAGCCGTTAAGGCTGGCGCCCATCGGCTTGAATAGACGGTCCCAGTCGCCGGGCTGCATCGCCAGGTTGTCAACGTACGTAAAGGCGCCAGCGCCGCGCACAGCAAGCAGCTGAATGGCAGGCGAGCCGTCGGCCAGCGGCGACACGCAGGCCTTGAAGTCAACCGAGTTCTCGTTGCTGGGCTTCCACTTGAGAATAGTCTGGCAGGTGCCGGGCGTGTACGGGGCCGCAACAGAAGTGAAGATAAGCCCGTCCGACTTGTGCTTCAGCGTCGGCATGACAAAGTCGTAGATGTGCGCAATGGCGTAGCTGCGCTCGAAGCGCTTCATCTCGGCCTGGAACGGCAGCGCATCGCGACGCGCCGGCGGTTGGCGCGCGCACAGGTCAATGAACGGATTCACAACGCGGCTCATCAGCAGTCCGAGCCGGCGGTCCAGCGGTTTGTCCATGCAGTTCGAGCCGCCAACGGCCAGCGCATCGAATCCCAGCAGCCGCCGCACGCGCCGTCCGTCGCGCTCCGTATCAACCACCAGCTCGGCGTCAATCAGCGTGTCGTTGTGCCAGCGCAGCGGCGCCCCGGCCGCAGCAGGAGTTGCGGCTTCTGGAAAGGCCACGCCCGGCACCACATACACCTCGTTTTTGCGCGTCAGCATGTACGTCTTGCTTATCCCGTCACGTGCATCGACAGCCATCAGCACAAGCACGCGCACGCCGTCCGACTTCTCGCACACCATGTAGTCCGACTGCATCAGCTCCGTCTGCCACGCCGTGCGCGTCAGCGAGACCGGCTGCGCGCCGGGGAACCGTCCGGGCGCCGTATTCGCCAGACCGGCGGCATGTGCGCGGATCTGGTACGCCTCCCGGCCCCAGAGCAGCTGTCCCGGAATCGCCGGCATCTCAGAGCCGGGCTCTCCTACACTTGCGCTGCCTTCTGGCTGTGCGGGCGTCATGGTTGGAGGAGAAGAGGCAATACAACGACAGCTAAAGCTAAAGAGTAGGATCCAACCAGAGCAGTGTTACGGTTGCAAGGAACAAGGAATGAGGCAGATAATCGAAATGGATAGCGGATGGGAGATATACTGAGTTTATTCGCCCGCGTGGGCACAGTAAATGTTTTAAGGAAAACTCCAGAATGAAATCCGGTTAAAGGGTTTTGGGTTTGTATGCCCATCGACCTCATGGCTATATGAACTAAATCATGACAAGAAAATTTAAGAAGCCTGTCGTCCCGTCCACACTCGCAGTGCTGTTAGCGTGCACTTTCGTAGCTCAGCCTCACTAAGCCTTGTTCTCGGCCACTTTGGGACACCGCCGTCCATGCTATTCCCCTGTGGCTGTTTCTCCTTTATAAGTCGTCGTCGTCGTCCCGGTTTGGTTCTCGATCTCTCTTCTCTCTCTATCTGTTTCTCGTATATACTCCAATCTTCTTCTGTATGGCATCTGTAGGAACTTTCGCACCGTCATCTTCGTCGGGCCCCCTGCTGTCCTCTTGCATGGATAGTGGATGGCTAAAGGCGCCAGGCGCAGATCGGCTAATAGCAACTTGCTTTCCGGCGTCGGCTGTTATGGGTGACGTTGCAAGAGTCAGGAGGAGAGGAGGAATCGGAGAATCAAGCTTTGCGTAATTGTGCCTCACCCGCCCATTAATTTATTCACCGTATGCCAGACTCTACCTATCTTTGCTGAAAATTCCCTCTTGTCTCCGCTTTCCCATCCATCATCTCTCAATCAATCTATTAATTCTAGCAATTCCTTTCCTCTGCCTTTTTCACTGCTTGCAATCGCAACCACGCCAGGGTTAATTACTTCAATTAGATGGTCGACCTTCCCGCTGCCGATCCGGTGGCCGACTATGTATCGGGTTCCGAATCAGAGGGCCATGGCAGCGAACACAGCGAGCGCGGCCAGAATGCCGAAGAAGAGAAGGAGGACGACCTTCTTGCCGGATTCGCCGATGACGAGACATCAGTCGAGCTGATGCACTCCCGCCTGCGGTCGCTTGAAGGCCTTTCCTTTGAGCGCTTCACAGAGCTAAAGTACCTCGGCTTCCGCCAGAACCTGCTCAGCGACACGACGCCGCTGGCATCGCTTGCCAAGGTGCCGACGCTGAAGGAGCTGGATCTCTACGACAACCGTCTGAAGCGCGTTGACAGCGGTGTTGCGGCGCTGACGCATCTGGAGTACCTGGATCTGTCATTCAACAACATCCGTGCTATCGAGGGCGTTGACGCGATGACAGATCTGCGCGACCTGTTTTTTGTCAGCAACAAGATCCAGACAATCGAGAACCTGAGCAGACTGACTATGCTGCGTCAGCTGGAGCTAGGCGCCAACCGCATCCGCGTCATCCAGAATCTGGACCAGCTCGGGTGTCTGGAGGAGCTGTATCTGGGCAAGAACAAGATTACGCGCCTTGAGAACCTGGGCAGTCTGCGGAAGCTGCGCATCCTGAGCATCCAGAGCAACCGCATCACGCGCATCGAGGGCCTTGAACAGCTGGAGCTGCTGGAGGAGCTGTATCTGAGCCACAACGGCATCGAGCGCATCGAGAACCTGGAGGCCAACGCAAAGCTGACGATTCTCGATGTCACAAAGAACCGCATTGCCGAGCTATCGGGAATCGCGCATCTGCAGCAGCTGGAGGATCTGTGGGCGTCTGGCAACCAGCTGGCTTCGTTCGAGAACATCGAAGCTGCCTGCGGGGCCCTTTCTGCGCTGCGGACCGTGTACTTTGAATTCAACCCAATCCAGCTCACGCAGCCAGCCAACTACCGCCGCAAGCTGATGCTGACGCTGCCCCAGATCACGCAGATTGACGCAACGCTGTGCCGGCGGTGATTAAGCTCCCTTCCAGTTCCTTGCGCTTTTGCGATCCCTATGAGAGTAGTGCGAGTGGGTTGGTTGGTCTTTTCCTTTTTTTTTCTTTCGGTACAGCCTTTTGCTTCTTTGTTTACTCACAATCCGTCCCGTCTCCTTTTCCCCCTTTTCCTTTCTCTCTCTTTCTGCTTTATATATTATTTTCTCCTTTGTGTCAAGTACATTTGTTTTCCTCACACCCTTTTTTGTCTAATACACTATTTCAGAATGAAGTACAGGTACGGCAACAGCAACAGCCGCACCCTTGTTGTTATTATTGTTGAATCTGCGTGCAATTCACGCTTGGATTTCTCACCTCATCCATCTCACCACTCTAACCCCTCGTCATTTGCGCTTGCTTGTTTGTTTGTTTGTTTGTTTGAAAGCTACTGTTTCAATGACAACTAACCTTTATCACTCTACCCTTCTATTAACATTTCCAAGCGTGTAGCTTTGTTTTCAACAAGCTTGGTGGCGGCAACAGCAAGGACCAACAGCAGTCTGCCGGCAATGCCGAACCACACGACATTGGCACAATCAAGTCCAGCGGAACGGCGCCCGAGATGCATGCTGAATTTGTATGCAGTGAGCGCTTTGCCGACAACTTTTGGTCGGCCGACGAGCGATGCATCTCGGTATTGATGCACAAGCTGAAGAATGCAAAGCAGACATGTTCCGATATCTTGCAAATGGTCCAGGCACGTGCGCAGATGGAAGAGGAGCTTGGCAAGAGATTGGCCAAGCAGTCACGCGCAGGACTCGGATGCGAGGAGGTTGGGTCTATCAAGGACGCTCTTCGCACCATTCGCGCCGAACTCGAGACAAACTCCAAGTCGCATATGGATCTGTCGCGCCAGCTGCGCACCGAGATAGAAAAGCCGCTGGCAACATTCATTGCCGACCAGCGGACCAAGCGTCGCGCTCAGACCACTATCATCCAAAAGACCGAGGGCGACCGCAATGCGCTGCGCTCGCAGGTGCGCAAGCTGCAGGATAAGCGCCGCACAGACACAAAGAAGGTTGGTGATCTTGATCTGCAAGTCAATGGGCTGCAGGTTGGTGTAGACCCAAAGCTACGGAGCAAGTTGGACCGTGCACAGATGCAGCAGAAGGCAACCGAGAACGAGTATATCGATGTGCGTGTGCGGCTGAAGGAGGCCGACCAGCAATGGCACAATGTCTGGCGCTCTGCCTGCGATGTGTTCCAGGTTCTGGAGGAGGAGCGCATCGAGTATCTAAAGACCTGTCTTTGGACCTACACAAATCTGGTTTCCAGCGCCTGCGTAGCCGACGACGAGTCGATGGAGCGCATCCGCCAGGACCTGGAAAAGGTCAGCGTGGCGGACGACATTGCGGTGTTTATAGAAACCTTTGGCACTGGCCCACCAAAGGAGCAGCAGACCGATGACAGGTCTACCATTGCTGAGCGGTCCGCCGAGGCTAGACCGTTTACATCGGAAAGGCCGCCGTCAACTATTGCCTCCTCAGCCGCCGCCGCCACTATCAACACTACTGGTGCTCCACCTGCTGCTCCTTCGCGGGCCTCCGCAATTCCCACGCCGACCCAGACTCAGCCGGTCCAGCAGCAGCAACCGCAGCCGCCGCTTGATCTTCATGCCTACGCGAATAGATCTGCCACGCCACAGCCAATGCATGGCGGCAACTACCAGCCATTGCCGCAGCAGCAACCGCAACCACAACCACAACCACAACAACAATTACAACAGCAACAGCAGCAGCAGCAACAGCGGCCTGTTTCGATGCATGCTTCGCCTCAGAACCAGCATCTTTTTGGCTGGGTTGGCGGAGCTGCCAACGGCAACAACCGGCCTGCCTCGGCAATGCAAGGCGGCATCGCAGCTGACCAGAACATTTATCGACGCTCCAGCAACAACGATATGTATGGCTACAACGTTGCGGATCCGCGAGCTCCGAGCAGCATGAGCGGCGTCATGTATGCCCGTGCAGAAAGCCCGGCACTCATTCCTCAGCAGCAGCAGATGTTGCAACAGCCGCAGATGCAGCAGATGCCGCCGCGGATGGGATCTCCTCGATCGCGGGCCAGCACCTACAACAGTATAAGTGGCGGAACCTCTACAGGAAACTTTGGCACACTGACTGGAAGCGCGCAGATGCAGGCGTTTGGTGGTATTCCCCAGCATCAACAACAGCATCCGCATCCGCATTCCCCTCACCAGCAGCATCACGGCTCCAATTCGGCTCCTGGCAGCCCACTCAACATTGAACGGCCAATGTCATCTGCCATGTACCACCACCACAATCCCCAGCGCTCGGTCACGCCTGTCCAGCAGCAACAGCAGCCTTCGCCACAGCAGCAGTACATTATCAACCGTCCACCCACGCAGTTGTCTCACTCGCCAGTTCTCCACGGCGGCGTCATACAGCATATCCAACGCGCTCCGAGCGTCATGGCAAACGGGTATCCAATCCAGCAGCAGCATCATCCACAGCAGCAGCAGCAACAACAACCACAGCAACAGCAGCAACAACAACAACCACAGCAACAGCAGCAGAAATCACAGGTCTCAGAGTCTGGAAAGGAAATCCTATTTTACGTCAAAGTGCTCTATGACTATGATGCTGAAAATGGCAAAGAGCTGTCTATTCGCGAAGGCGATGTTATCTCGGTTTTGGCTGTCAGCGCCGATGGATGGTGGGAGGGCGAGCGAACTGACCGCCACACGGGGCGCTCTGTGCAGGGCATATTCCCTTCAAACTTTACTGATCCAATAGCCAACTTTATTTCAGGATAATAGTAGCACCCCTTCCTTCTCCGAAGCACCTTTTGGAGAATTTATATATGCCATTCATTTATTTATTAAAGCATGTAACCTCACTTTAGCATTTCACATTTCTTTCCTTCTTAATTCTTGAATTGATTACAGGAATCATATTCAATGGCAGTTTACTTACAGGATATGATACTTTTGAAAGGAAAAAAAGAAAGAAAACGGAAACAAATGGTTATCATCGCAGCTATATCACCAAAACTTATTTTTATTAACTTGACGCTAGTCTACCCACAATACTAATTTACCAAATGGTATTCACAATCACTATTGCTGGCTTTTATCACCGGCCCATTCACTCACTATGTATAAACCTGAATATATCACAGCCACAATCATATATGCAATGCTTAGCCCTTGACTTGTCTTACCTATGACACTAGGCTTCTTGGCAACAAGTAAAACTGTTGTTGCTGGGTCAAAGTAAATAAGCCCACACATCATTAGCATTATAGTAGCTACATGTATTCCATTCTTCAAACGCTCTCCAGTACTATCATCATGCTCCCTTGATATGAGATATATAAATGTGCCAAGTGATGTAAAACATGCAACTCCACGAACTGCATAGGTTACCTGATACCAGCTAGGCTTAACAATATTACTGCCAGAGTTGGAGTCATAGATGCTTAGCAGTGCAATTGACATAACATACATGAATGTTGGGACCACTCCAAGGTATTGGACAACCTTGTATCTAGAAGTATCAATAGGCATAATGAGTAAAAAAAGATTAGACTTTATCAAAAGTAAAATATAATGGAAAATTGAAAAAAGAAATGAAAAAGAAATAATCAGAATGCTACAAAAGAATACCTCCAATTTATTTAGTAATTCACTTAAACAGTCAGAGATAATGCAAAATATAAAACAGCCATAAAGTATATAGAAGTAAATATATAAAGACAAGCACATGACTGGTCATGATAAACTCGAAATTAAAAAATCACATGTGACTACAAACGGAAATAGAAAATCACATGTTGCATTTAATAGCTCCAATAAAAATTATATTTATGCACATATTGCACCATGACTTTTAATAAAAATAAGGTGTTGGCCAAACCAGCTAACAGAAACACTTGTGGCAGTAAGAGTTAAACAATTATAAAAGCAAAAACAGTTAATGGCTATCAAGAAAAAAATTAAAAAAATTAAATACAATTATTAATAAAGATATGCTTCAAAGGGGTTTCAAGTAGAATGTAAAATGTATGTTATTTACTCTAAGGAAGCCTATAAAAACTATTATTCAGGATTAGCCATTGCTTTTATACTTTATATCACATCATTTTCATTATCCTTTTTAGTGATAATGAATGCCAGGTATCAATTTTAGGTTATTACTCCCTGTTCTAAATAATGTATTATCATGAAAGCTGATTAATATTAGACACTGATCTCAGGTCCTCAATTATTGCTCTGAGCAACATACATTTTATTGTGCTTTTTCTTTACTATTAGTATTACCTGTTGCTTCCTTACTTTTCTCTTCAAATTTCTTCCATATCCTCTCAGTGTTTCTACCTGCTTTACCTAATCCAAGGCATAGTGTTTTATTAGATGTTGACATTGTGGATGTATGTTTTTTTCTCCACAAAATCTTTTGCCTTTTTTTTGTTATGTTCCTTCATTACATGGCATAGTGCTAATCGATTAATACATTGATCAAACATTGCAGATCAAGAGGAAC
>JANBUF010000071.1:0-12095 GCA_027579215.1 Coemansia sp. BCRC 34490 | reverse complement strand
CGCACGAAGAAATCAAAGTACCGGCGATATGCGCGACTACGCAGGGAACGCACATCGGCGGGCTGGTTGGCAGCAACGGGCCCCACGTTGGTCATTGGCTTGACTGGCAGTTTCTCAAGAACCTGAATCAGCACACGCATAGTTGATACTGTCAGATCAATAAGAAGCTTGGTCATGTGCGGGTCCTCTGACCGCAGAGTGCGCGGATCCATTGCGCGCAACTCGGTCACCCAGTTGACAAAGATCTCGAGCAAGTCGTTGCGTAGGTTGACCTCTTGTGCAGCAGCCTGGCGCAGCGGTGACTGCAAAAACATGTCAAACATGCGTGTGAATCGTACACGTTCCTGTAGTGCGCCGCTCATTGACTGCGCTGCCGCTGCATTCAAGTACTTGGCCATAGTTAGCAGCACGGGGCTGAAATCAATGTTCATTGAGCTTTGGAGCAGCGCATCGGTGGCATCGCGATCAGTCAGGGACTCGATGATCGAGATGCATTGGCTGACAAAGAGCGTGCGGCTCTCCGACACGCTGACTTCGCCGGTTGGTTGCATAAAGCGCTTCATGTTAAGCAGACAGCCGTCCAAGAACAGCATGTAGATGCCCGGATGTGTCTTGTTTCCCAGGCCCTCTTTGGCTAACTCGCGCAGCTGAATATCATCCGACACAATCAGCTTCAGACACTCGCCAATAAAGTGCTCTAACAGCGAGTGCATCTCTGCTGTGTCGCCACCGCCCATGCGGTCGGCTGCAATTGGCGGCCCATCGGCAATACATGCGCCACCAGACGCAAGCAGGAACCCCGTGCAGTACCTCCACTGCGTGCGAAGCTCATTTATCGTCAGGTTCGGTGTTTTTATAATAGCAGGAAGCTGCGTCCCCGGCCCGATAATGCCAGAGGAACGAGTTGACGACCCACCGATAGCAGCACCGCTTGATCCACTGTCGCCCATTATCATCAAGGCACCTGCGCCATGAACAGAGCCCGACTGGCCGCCGCTTCCATTCCGTTGCGCTGACAGACCAGCAGCCAAGGTGGCACCGCTGCCGGATCCGCCCGGCGATGATGCCGATCCACCCGAGGTCAACGATGACGATGCCCCAGGATTGTTGCCAGAGCGTATCGACAATTTGTTGGACTGACCAGTCAGTTTCTCAAACATGTTTCTGCGGCGCTTATGGTGGTCAGGCTTCTCCTCCTTGGCACCTCTGGCAGACGTGCCAGATCCCGATCCCGAAGCACTGTTACCAGAACCTCCTGCTGCTGTTGCTGCAGAACCACTGCCAGTGCCAGCAGAATCGGCGCCAGAATGTCCGCCATCGCGCTCAATTGCGCTTCCGTCGGGAACTCGCGCAGTCTCTTCGCGCATAACCAGAACCTGGAGCATCTGGCGCCACAGCTTGTACGTTTCCTGCCACGCGGCCTGCGCACCAGCAGTCGGACGCATATGCTTGCGAATAATCCTGAACATTGCGCGCATCTGTGCAAGCCGACTGTACACACCAGCTTGCTTGATATCGTTGGTATCGAGCTCCAGATACAGTCGGTGGTTGCTCAGCGTAGGATCAACAGGAATCCCAGCATCGATCATCAGCTGCTGTCCACGGGTCTTGAGTCTGACGCACTCTTGGATCAACTGCGTGATGTCGGTATCGTCAGCCCAAAGATGAAGCATAACCACAACCTCAAACGCAACCTCAAATTGCGGATACTCGGCCATCTCGACTGTTGCGCCCATTGCACCACTGCTAAGCTCCAGGATACTGTTAGACAGCACCATCATGTCAAAAAGGACCTCAAGCAACTGTCTGTGCTGCACC
The DNA here is from genome assembly GCA_027579215.1 of Coemansia sp. BCRC 34490. Lineage (NCBI taxonomy): Eukaryota > Fungi > Kickxellomycota > Kickxellomycetes > Kickxellales > Kickxellaceae > Coemansia > Coemansia sp. BCRC 34490. Next base: position 10,277 of record JANBUF010000071.1, on the reverse strand, counting down.
ATTGTGCTTGTCACCATACTGTGAACCAGTGCGCGGCAGATCCCCTGGATTACCTGCAGACTGAGTGTCCAGATTGCAAACGAAATATCGGCGCTTTGAACCCACTCGGAAAGCAACAATGGGCTAAAGAGTGCACGCAGAGCCAGTCCAGACCTCTGCTGAATCGCAATCGACGGTTCCTGAATGCACGACGATATCGCACCCACAATCAGCTCCATTGACTCAAACTTGCTGTCTTCGTTCTCTCCCCAAATGGCAAGCCGTGGCTCCACTGAGATTAGGTTCAAAATCTGAGACACCATTTGCACACGCTGTGCTATCTCATTTGGCGGAACAATCGACACCTTTTCTCCCGTGCTGGCCATGTTGAGTGCCATATCGCAGATGGACTGTGGGGCCCCAGCTCCAGATCCGGATCCAGAACCATCGCTCAGACCCTGCGATCGGCGTCCATAGCTGGTTGTGGCGCGCGCCTGAGCGCCAACAACACCTGCTGCCTGCTGCTGCTCCGAAATCGTTTGAATCGTGTCAATATTGCGACGCAGGAGATCCAAAAGCAACTTTGACACCATCTTGTTGAACATTGGGTAAGTTGACAAGCCCGCGGTGAAACGTTTTTGCGGCAGGGAGCCGTGAATCGCGTATATGAAAACCAGTTGCATCCAGGCTTCCGCCTTTGGACCAGACACACGCGGCAGATAAACTTGCAGCGCCTTTTCGGGATTAAGTTGGAATCCAGTTGACATGGTGCTAATCAGCAGGAGCTTTGGCTCAATCGGCTCTTCTCTGTACGGCGATAGTCGATTGCTGCTGTCCAAAAGCACAGAGTTGACATCTCCTTCAAAGAGCGCAACAAGACGGCCAACGTTGTTGCCTGGGAGCACGGTCAGGAGCGAAGCAGTGCGTTGCAATTCTTGCGCTGCAAGCACGATGCTTTCGGGAACGTCTCTGGATACCACGTACTGGTGGATACGGCTGATACAGCGAACATGCTTGGAGCATCCATCCTCGCGCGCTTCGCCATGCTCAAAGGCGTGCTCTGCGGCAAGAGTAATGGTGTCGGGACACAGTACCAGAAGCATTATCATCAGCTGGTAGTAGGCCGGATGTGCGCTGGACCGGGTGTGAGAGTCAATCAGGGTCCGCAGGCTGTCCATCAGCGACTCGATCCGCGAAGTCGAGAGTCGAACCATATTCCGGTGCATGTCGATGAATGTGCCCGAGCAGCGTGTGATGAAGTTCCAGATCACGCGACGCAGCACAATGATAAGCCTTAGCTGATCGGCTGGCTTGATGCGCGTAATCACATCGGCAAACGCATCGATGATCTGAGCCAGACGCAGCGCATCCATGCTTGCGTACTCAAGGAACCGGATATCCGTGAGATCAGCTACCTCATCGCCGCGGGACAGAACAAGATACAAGCAGCTTTTAACTCGCTGCATCGCCACATTCCAGTTGGTTGCTGAGACAAACATAAAAATCGCACCTGCTGTATCCTGAATCTCCAGCCCCATGTCCGCTGTGGGCTCGCTGATACACATGCGCACAAACTTTTGCAGCACGTTTGATCCGATAGCAACTTCGGTTGTCGAGGCCGATATTGGTGTGCTCTGCGAGGTGGGTGTGGAGCGTAGCATAAACAGGTAGTTTGCCTGGTTTCCCACCGTTTCTGCTAGAATGCGCACCGAGTGCGGGCTGGCCCAGCTGCGGAAGTACTCAGACGCTATGCCAAATGCGCGCTTGGCAAACGGTTCCTCCAACGCAGCCGGATAGTACAGATTGAATTCGCCCTTGTTGTATCCACAGCCGACAGGCGTGAATAGGGAGGAATCGTCTTCGGACTTGTCATCGCCCGATGAGCCGGCGGCAAGCTTGATCAGCGCCCTATCCTTGTTGACCCCGTGGGCTGCGTAGATCTGGTGCCAGTGGTAGAACATTCCTGCCGCAATCACGCGTAGAAGAATCAGCTGTGACTGCTGATACAGGCCGTTCTGTCGCCGATCGCCAGACTGGGAGGCTCTGGCAATCGTCTCAAGCAGGCTGAACAAGCGCCGCAGCAGCGCCGACAGACGCATCTCGTGAAGCTGGATTAGCACGTTTACATTCTCGTAAAACTCTTTATCTGAGGAGAGCTGTTCGATCGGTCGGCCGCTGTAGCATGGCAGCTATTGTCATTAGCCCGTGGCCACGCAATCAATGAGTGAGATATATAAATGAATAGAAGCATCAGCATTAACGTTGTTGTCAGTGAGAAGGCAATTCAGATTATTGTGCAATCGCAAGAGGACACTGTGCGTCAAGAGGTACGGATTCTTTACCTTGTCCTTGAAGTTAGCAATAAGCTTTTCTGCTAGCGCAATCTCGTAGGGCATTATTTGGCGATCTGGGTAGTTCCTTTTGTAATTGATAGAGGCTAGCTGTTGCGTATGTTATAGGCGTCGTGTTATCTTGTGCTGTGCTTTGCTGTGATGTGCGCGCGAGGAAAAGAGAAGAAGGAGTTCACAGCTCAGACACTAAAGGGATCCTCCCCGTTGTACAAGTAATAATAAGAAAGTTTGGTCTACAGTACTCTCTTTCGAAACGCGAAACGAAAAAAAGGTCACAAGCGCTGTTTAAGTTTGTCGGGTTGGTCGGTGTAGATGGTAGAAGAAAGAGGGGTTGGGTACAAAACAAGGAAAAACAACGGGTCGGCAAAGCGATAAAAAAAGAGTTAGCAGCGAGCCAGTTAAGTTACACGCATGCAAGCAGAGAAAAGAGAAAGCCAAAGGACCAAAAATAACAACTTGGAAACCTCCAGTCTATTTTTTTTGGAGCCTAGCAACAAAGCTGATAAAGTTGGGAAATATGAATGAAAGAAAAAGAGAGAATAATGGAATACGAACAACAACGACAGAACAGGGGATATGAGCAACGAGATGAATAGGAGGAAATGGGATCCTTTTCACTCCCTTTTTTCGAAGAGATACCAGGCCTAGCGTTGACCAACAACTAACGGGCTGACTAGGCTGGCTGGCTGGCTGGCTGACTGACTGACTGGCTGGGATAGTTGACTGACTGACTGACTGACTAGCTGACGTTGGTAATAGCAGTAATAAGAAACATTAGGCAAAGAAGGAGGGGACGAAAGGAAAAGAGAATAAAAAAGTTGGAAAGGTATGAAAAACCGGCTGAGCCAGAGAAGGATCCACACCCTCCAACCCACCTAGTATTCCCAAAATAAGCAAAAAAAGCGTAAATATGAGCAAGGAGGTCTGGCCGATCTTGCCCGTTAACAGACACAAAGGATACTTTGCAGCAGCAGCATAAAAAAGAGCACGCAAGAGCAACAAGCAAGAGGAAGAAGGATGGGATGGGATGGGATGGGCAATCCAATTGTCGCTCAGCGGGCCCATGGGACGGCCCCACTGCTGTGGGCTACCACCACCACCACGCTTTCTCCATCATTTATCCCCTTTCCATTCCAAACTGGAGAGAGGAAAATGGCGTGGCCGCAGGGACCAAAAAGCCAAAACAACCGAGGGAGCGAACATCAGCATGCATCGAGCAACAAACAGACTGCAGCATCGGCAGCACCCGACTGACGCAAGGACGGCGGAGCACTGCGTTTCCTCACTCTCCCCTTAGGGTCCAAAAAAGCTCCACAGGGGAATCAGGCAGAAATGGGCTCCTTGTGTCCGACAAAGCCTGTGCTGGTGTGGGTAAAACAAAGCGAGGAGAGAAGAAGAAGACGAAATGGAAGGCGGCGAAGGAAACGAGGCTGCTGCATTCCCAAAACACGTAAAGTCCGTGTATCAGGAAACAGAACTTTATGCAATGCATGCTGGCGGGCGGGTCTCAAGAGTGTGGCTAGAACAAGCGGAAGAAAGTAAACAAGGAACATCGACAGGGCAGTTTCTTTCTTAAGAATGCGTGTCCCGCTCACACTCACTGCTGCCACATATGCTGATGCTGCTGCTGCTGCTGTTGGTCTGTTTATGTGGCAATGGCTCAAGATACTCCTTCTATTGTCCTTTGCCAGGAGCCGCGGATACCAATGAGCATTGCTTGGCATCATCCGCCGTTATCTCGGTCTCATCGGTAGACCCGGAAATGTGGAAGTAGGCCAGTGGAATCGAGCCACGCACAGTGAATCGCTGCCAAGCGGGTTCACAATGAAGTTTGGTGGACTATTCTGTGGTCAGGCCTGATTCAAACTCTTCCAAAAAACAATGTATCCGCAAGAGGCGTATAGGAACGAGAATAGAAAGGGGAGCAGCTCTGCCGAGTAGAGCATATGTGTGGCGCAGATGAGTGAGCAGATCTCACTGGATCTGTGCCGTGCTGTGCTAAAATGAAAATAGACATCTTAAAGAACTACAAGCTGGAGATTGTATTACCTTTAAACCAAGCGAAACGGCCGATGGATTGCTGGACTGAAGAAAAGTAGCAGGACAGACTTTGCGCCGCAAAACAAGCGAATGGGAAAACAAGCAGAGAAGACAACAAAAATATGTGCTTTAATGCTGTGTCTGAGAGACAAGAACAAAATAAAAAACCCCTCTGTTTTATCCGGCGTGTGCTTTTGTGTCTTATTAGGCTGACAATTAGAGTTATAGCGAGACAGATACTAGTAATAGATGGATATAATGGCAACTTGCCCCATTTATCGTTGTCAACAAATAAAGTAAAAACAAACAACAAGAAAAGTGAAACATACACGGGCGCGTGATGAGTAGTTGAGACTGGACGGAATAAGGAAAAAATAGAATAAGAGTAGCAGACGGCAAAAGTGATGAATAATAAAGACAAGGAAACGAAAAGGTTGTTGCTGCAAAAAGGAGAAGGAAAGGAAGGATCGAGAAAACGACAAAACTACACCCGTATTGCAAGAGAAGAAGATGGTCATGAGTTGAGTTGGGCTTGCATCTGCTACCTGCGAAAACAGGCTAGTCGCATGTGCAGTGGGTTTTTTTAGTCTGATGGGGTTGCGGTTAGACGCGGACAAAGGCGAGCAGAATCCATGCCTGTGTTGTATTTAATGAGACTGCTGTGGCCCAAGCCCAGCAGCACTCAGCGATGCGGAAGCAAACGGACGAATGTGTTTTATTTTGCTGGTGGTGGTTTCAACAATGGCTGACCAAGCTTCATTAAGCGTCGATGGACAGCAGAAACAGCACATGTTGCGGCTGGACGGATTCTGGTGGGACAAAAGTGGCAATTGCGTGGCGATCTTCTCAGATGACGGCAAGGCTGGTAGGTCGCAGCACTGAATTTCCTTCTTCAGACCACTTATTTGCTGTTCATTCATTCATTCATTGATCAAAACCATCAAATGGCGTTTCAGCGCTTTGAAAAAAAGGACTTTGTATTTTAGCCAAAGCTTGTTGTTATTTGTGACCCATTTTTAAAAGGATAGCATGCTAAAAAGGCTAGCGCTTCAAGGTTTCGATTCTTTTTTGTGTATGCATCTCCACCCTTTCTGTTTGCAACTTTTGTTTATAAAAGACCAGGTTGTTTTGATTTGCAAGCCAAGCCAACAAGGAAAAGGACGCATTCAACAAAATGTAAATAAAAAAGTGTGTGCTGCTTTTTATTTTTATTTTTATTTTGGCTTCTTTCTATTTCTTACATTTTTGTTTCTTTTTCCCTCCCGTTTGTCCAATAAGAGAAAAGCAGGCTTTGAATTCCAGCATCAAACTGTCTTACCAGCCGCACAGCTGCACGTATTAATTTGCATCGACATGTAGATCCTCCATTCCATGCTTGCCAATTCTTGTTTCTGAAGCCAGGTGTTTTCTCCGCTTCGTTGCTTTTTTTTTGGTCTCTTGTTTGGGTTTTATCTGCTTGAAGGCACAAGAAAAGCTAAATTCTGTCAGATTTGTGTGGATAATTTAGACGTTGTGTTGGTATTTATCCACCTTGGCATGAGAATATCGCCATTGTTGGCTTTGCGCGAATGCATTTCCTTGTCTTTCTTTCTTTGTTCTGCCATGACAAACGGAGGCAAGTAGTAAAGCAAATCCCAAACTGGTATCCGAGAATATCCAGAGACACACAAAACTCGCTTGTTCTAAGCAGAATGGACAGCACTTGCCGGGAATGCGAGAATAGATCAGGTTGGACCAGAATGAACAGACGAAGAAATTGAAATCAAAGCTGGTGCCAGCCAAGAGACACGAACATGTAGACCGATATAATTAACTCCTTTCCTCAAACCGCAAACGCCAACGAATGCAGTATGTAAATAGTGTCGTCGGAAATAACAATAAAACAAGGAAGAATAATAAAAACATTAGAAACGTAAATAAAAAAAGCATCATTTTGTTTTCATGTCGAAAACAAAAAGGTCGCCATGTTTTTTTTGCTGACAGAAAACTAATTGTTTTGGAATATCCCAAAAAGAGAAAAGCAAGAATGCACAAGACCAAATAAGCACTGACCGCGCAATGCGACATTTGTCATGCAAAAGGAAAAAGAAGCAGCTAGCGCATTGGCAAAGACAGAAGGTAACCAACGAAAAGCATGGCTATTGTTGCGGAGAGGTCGCTTTGCCAAAAAAATACATATTCCCACAAAAGGTCCACTCTAAGATTCTCGCCTGTTGTTTACAAGCATAAATTAATTGCCTTTAACATTCGTAAACAACAACAATGGAAATAAGCAGTCGGTCTGCTGGTGTCGGCCTATGCATGCCGGCAGGCCATATGGTCTCTGCCGTCCGTTCTACTCTTTTTAGAAAAGAGTTGGGGGGGGGAGAGAGAGATAAAGTAAAAAAAAGAGTGCACGGGCAGCTTGCTGGATGTGTCCAAAAACAACTAAAAGTCAGCGGTATTGGTAAGAAGCGCCGCCGCAGTTATGCACAATGGCCGTTTCTGCAGCATCTGCTGCTTCCCTTCTTGCTTGCAAACGAGAAGAGCTGTGTTAGTGGAGCTTCAAAACATCCAGAGCCTATTGTGGGGCTATTAGCATGCATGGCTCAAGCGTATCACCCGCCTACCGAGGCTTTCCTTCTCCCTTCGTCTCCCCAACCACACAGAGAACTGTGCCAAAGCAAGGCGCGATGGAGGGAGGGGGAGGCACTGCAGTTAAAGCAACAAAATGCTACTAGCATCCAAGCTAAGCTTCAGACACGGCATTCTGCGGATTGAAGGACAAGTGCAAAATAGAAAGTCCAGATACAAAAAAAGACCAGGTGAGCAGGTCACGCACATTGACATGATGAAAAGAAAGTAGACGGATACAGCACAGAACACTCGCGCAAAGACACGAAAAACTCCCATTTCAAAAAGAGGACGGTGGACAGGCGGATGTCCTCCGAGTTTACCGTCTCTTACCGCCTACTTGTTTCACAAAGTGGAATACGATAATATACCACTAGCAATTTGAACATTTCATCTCTTTCCGACCAACGAGAGAAAGAGTCTTTCTATTTCTCTTTCTCTCTTTTTTCTTGGGTCCGCCTGATGTCAAGCAAGCGCGGAGACCCAGCCACGGAGCGGACCAAAAATGGCTGGTTCGCTTTGTCTGTCTTGCCCAAAAAAAAGAATATTAACATTAGCACCGGCTCTTGCGATTCGCCGATGGGCCGCTGCCTTTTCCGCCGAGCAAGACAAGCGGCGGCCCATGACACGAGTCCCAAATCCCAAATCCCAGGCTGGAGGGAGAAGAGGAGAACGTGCGTGCGGCGCGGTCTTTGTGGCCACAAATCCAATAATGGCGAATGTCTTTCAAAGCTGACCGCGCCTCGCTTAAGCCGCCCGCAAAAAAGAGAAAAGCAAAAAGCACAGCAAGCAAGGCTTGAGAGAGAGAGAGGGAGAAAAGAAAAAAAGGTTTTCTGTGTCTTGGTTCCACGCGCCTACCACGCTTTTTTTTTTCCTCCCTCGTATTTTTTCTTTCACGAATGCTAACCAAGCAAGCAAGTTTTGTTTTTCATGAGACTCTTCTGCCTTTTTGCCTTTTTTCTTCCGTTCTTTTTTCTTTCTGTCAATTGCTCGCTCATTTAGCTTTTTAACCTTTTTCTTCCTTTAATTGTTGCTATTCTCCTGTTTTAATTTGTCTCTTCCCTTTCTTCTTCCTCCAGCCTCTCTTGCTCCTTTCTTTTGCTCTTGCTGTATAACACTGCTCTTTTTCCCTCTCCCGTCGCTACGAGTCAGCTACGTGTCCGGACTGTCCGGCCAATGACTAACACCAACAGCACTCCGAATGCAAATTACATTCCGCCGTCCAAGGAGCTGGACTGGTGGTCTGAAGGTACCGTATCGTCATCGCACAGTTGCAGCTTTTCCCCTGTTATGATGTTTTCTAATTGCTTGTTGTGGAAGAGCTTGTTCGGGTTGGTTGTATTTGTTGTATGCCTTTGGGCCCTGAGCTTCTCTTTCTCTCTTCTCTCCTCCCCGGCGTGCACTATACTTCTCCCTCTTCTGTACTTTTGTTGCTACTGACTGCTGTCTGCCTATTTTGTGTCAGACGCGCCTTCTTTTGTCTCAGTACTGTTCTTGTGCTAGTTATGCCTTCCCACCCGTTATTGCAGCACTGGCTTTTCTGGCGCCCAGCACATTAGCCTGTCTCTTCTTCTCCAGAGGCCGCGGGAATGCTCAGCCGCTGTCATGAGGGGAGAAGAGGGAGTGAAATATTAGACAGAATGCACGTTATTTCTTTTTGTTTTCTATTTTTTTGTTGGAAAGTAGCAATCAAAACACCGTGTGCTGGGCCTTTCCATCCCATCTTGTTTATGTTTTTTTGGCTACAAAGCGCACATAGTGCTATTGCGTCCAAGCACGACGCTTTTTTTCTATTCAGCTCTACCGCCTTTTTTCTTCTTTATTTCTCTGCTGGGTTTCCCACACCAAAACAAGTCTCGCTACCAAGACAACCCTCTCCCCCTTTTTTCTTTACTTTCCCCCGCGAAGGAGAGAGAGGGGGGGGAAGACAAGTGACCGTGAGTCGTGCTTCTGCTTCAATGTCTTAAAAGTCTTCTGTCTACCTGCTTTTCCCCTCTCCCCGCCCCGAGTATGTTGTTGGTATCATTCTCACGCGCTAAAATGAAACATTCTGCTCTTGCCCATCACTGGTATTGCTGCCGACATTTGCATCTTTTATCTGTAGACGCCATCGTGCGTTTCGGAACAAACACACAAAAGTCGACAGAGCCTGCGTGGCAGGATGTTGGCGCCAACGTCCTACGCATGGACTCGTTGTACGACGCCACCTTCCACAGATGGCTAAAGTCCGAGGAAAACGTCCTGACAATTGCCATCCACCTGCAGCGCATAGCAAACGAGTATCCGCTAGACCGCACCATCAACGCGCTTCGCTGGCTGGTCTCGTCATGGCGTGTCGAATCCACCGCAGTCATTGTGCGCTATGTCACAGCCGACTGGGCTACACCCCAGAACCCACCACAGCCTTCGGCCAGTCCCTTCCGCTCCGACATCGGTCGCCACGCCTCTCTGCTAACCGACCCCGGTGTCCTGGCTGGCGAGTCTCGGCGAGGTGTGCTTGTGCGCGAGCTGACAAAGGACTGGACTAGCCAGCAGATTGCCCAGCTTGTCAGCATCCTTGCAGTCAACCTATGGTGCGAGCGGCCTCATCTCGAGGCCTTTATTCGCTCCCTTGTGTGCGACTGGGACTTTTGTCGGCTCTCTAGCTTCTTCTCGTACATCACCAACCAGCTCTGTCTGGATTATCGCGTAAAGGTCACCATGCTACAGCAGGCAGCCCGTCGCAATGCGTCCAGGCTTTCACTGAAGCGTCCCCGTAATTCGCCAAAGTCTTCTGATACTACTACAGTGGCTGCTTCCGATGGTGCCGACGTAAAGGTATCGGCTGCCGCAGATGCTGGAAATGCAAACAGCGATGACGGTGACGGTGACAGCACTGCAGATGGCAGCAACAAGCGTCTGCGCACTGAAGCTTCGTTGGATGAGTCGTCGTCGTCGGTTTCTGCTTCTGTGAGTGATCACGATAACGACCAGGCCATGTCAGTGGCCATAGAGCCGACCTGCGCGGCGCCAGCATCCAGCACGGTGTCTGGCGCCACAGCAGCGGAGTTGCCCCTGGCAGCCAGGCCATCCACACACTTATCCACATCTTCATCCACATCTTCATCCACATCCCCATCCTCATCCACTTCCTCATCCCTATCAGCAGCCAATGTCTCCTCGTGTGCGGCTACCGTCTCTACATCCTCATCTGGCGCGGCAGGACAAATACTGGGAGCAACAGCACCAATTCCTCCATCGTCATCATCGTCGTCTGGTAATACCACCTTTGACAACGCCACACCGCATGCTGCT
>JANBUF010000070.1:0-12119 GCA_027579215.1 Coemansia sp. BCRC 34490 | reverse complement strand
TAACCATATTATAATGTTTTTGCACTGTTTTTATAAAACAAACCGTGATATATGATAAAATAAAATGCGTAAAATGGAGTACTATTGTACTTATTCACCAGTAGGGGGCTGGGTAAGGATAATAAGGGAGAGCTCTGTTGCTCCAGGCATTGTTGTTCCAGTTGTTGAACGACGAGCTGCCAGCATTTCCCCAAGGATTTGCAGCCGCATTCTGATGAGCGTTGAAGCCATTGTTCCATGAGTTTGTATTCGAACCAAAGGGGCTAACGTTTGAAACTGACCCATTATCAAAAGCTCCAGAGTTGACATTTGAGGAGGAAGATACAGCGCCAGCAAGAGGAACAACTGGTGCTGCTGCGGCGGCGGCGGCAAAGACAATAACACTTGCAGTGATAGAGTGGATCATTATCAGCGATAAAAACAAAGGATATACTTCCAAATCGAGATTGTAGGTTTGGGATGTGTGTAGGTTCAGAAGCTATTGATAGAAAATGATGCAAGTACTTGGTTTCTGTAAGATTTTAATTGAAAAGATGCATGAAGTGGGTTCCGGACAATGCTTTATATTAAGAAGAATGGCGAGATACGCAACGCTCCTTTGGATAATATTTTGTTGCAATTTTTATTGTTGTTGCCAGTTAAAAAACATACTTTGTATTTTATGCTTGAAAAGAAAAGCTGCCATGCTACTGTTTTCAATGTGGAGATGAAAAAAGTAATATAGCATTGGATGAAAGAAAGACCATGTCGGATTGATAATGCTACCATCAACGTTTACGTTAATTTATTTTGCCACCAAAACAAATACTGGTTTACAAGGATTTTTTATTTAGCAAACAGTAGATTGTAAACAATAAATAAACCAACAAACAGTTCGTATTTATAATAGTGGTTTTATTGGCATGACATGGCACTTATTTTGTGTTTTGTGTTTTTTGTTTGGTTGTATGCTCACCTACTGTTTATTTTTACTGCAATTCCATGGTATATTTGCTACTGTTGCTAGCAATTCAAACTTTGACAGATATTCTGGGCACGTTTTTGAACAGCGAAATCACTACTGTGTTGTGTTTGTTAAATGAACATTTGTTTTTCCTTCAAAAAGCAAGTCATGACTATAACTATTTTGGTCTTGAGAGAGAAAATAGATTCATAGCTATTTTGGTCTTTGTTTACATTTGATCTGGACTCCCACAAGCGCCGTTTATCCCAGCAGCTAATTAGCTTTAGTTGATAAATGATTAAGCTGTCTTAATTATGCGCGAGGTTCAATATCTTGTCTATAGTGTCACATGCTTCTTTATTTATAACACAGCATAATTTTTATCTAGGCTTCCCGAATCTTTTTGTAACTGATTGGTTACATCCAGCACCTCTGACCATGTCGTTTAAACGCTCGTTCCAGGATAAAACACAAGAGAAATCCTCATACTACAAGGAGCGCTATTCTGGGAAGAAAAAGGCTGGTAAAAGAAGCCATGGTGATTTCCAATGCAGTCCCAATCGTCTTGTTGGAAAGGCTCAGTCAGAATGCAATACGGCCACCTCAAGCCCGCAGGATAAGCTGGAAGACCTACTAAACACTTTTGACGGAAAGCAGTATGGCTTTTACAAACAACTGTGCGGACAGCGATTTGTGTTCGACTCATTTACGCTTGTGTTTGATCGCATTCAAACAGATGCATACGCGCCTCCTAGCCTGATCCGGTTGGTGGTTAGCCAGAAAATAGCACAGTTTCCTGTCGATCTTTTCTCCGTCAAGGTGCGAAATGTAGCCTCGGCACATTATATTTCGACACTTGTACACAAGCGCCTTGGTTTGATTCAGTCGACACATGTTACTAGGAATAAAGGCCAATGGTCTTCCATCAAGGGTGGCACAGTAAGCATTGACAGACCCGGTCAGGAGGTCATTGAACGCACATCGGTTGTTATTGATAGATACAATATTGAGGTTCGCCTCACCGCCGCCTTGCCAGCAGCTGGACGAAGAATTGTTGCAAGTGTAGCTAGACGCATGTTCCTTGAGACAATTCCTCAGCTTGTCAGCCAGGCTTTGTTGTACACATCCGTGGATTCCCTAGCAATGACAAAACTCGTTGAATGCACTGAGGATCAGGAGTTCTTGCGCTCGCATCTTCTGGGCAAAAAGCTTGTCTGTTTTATCGGGGAAGGCTCTATTCTTCCACGCAAAAACGGCATATCCGATCTCCCCCTTGTATCAGATAATACTGTCCCGTTCACATCTCCAGACAGCATGCGTGTGTCGTTTGTGCTTCCCAACAGAGGCCGTGTAACCGGAATGGGCATTCCACAGGGTGTAACCCTGATAAGCGGCGGTGGATTCAATGGAAAGTCTACTTTGCTTCAGGCCATGGAGCATGGAGTGTACAACCATGTCCCAGATGATGGACGTGAACTCGTAGTTACAGTACCGAGCGCTGCAAAGATTAAGGCTGAAGAGGGAAGATATATCTGTAATGTCGATATACGTCCGTTTATCAACAACCTGCCCTTTGGAAAGGACACGAGGCAATTTTCAACAGAGGATGCGTCGGGATCTACATCTATGGCAGCCTCAATTCAAGAAGCCTTGGAAGCCGGCGCAGATGCCCTTTTCTACGATGAGGACACGTGCGCAACAAACTTTCTTGTGCGCGACCGAAGGATGCAGCAACTTGTATCCCAGAAGCATGAACCTATTACGCCACTGATAAGCCGAATACGCGAGATGTGGGATGTGCATAGAGTCAGCTCGGTTCTTGTGGTAGGAGGATGTGGTGACTATCTAGATGTCGCAGACGCCGTCATTGACATGTACCAGTATAAGCCATCAGATGCCACTGCACGGGCAAAGGAGATAGCCGAGCAGATGCCGGTTAGTCTAGAAACACCCTCCACGCAATATGGATCCGTTATAGACCGTGCTATCGACATTCCTGTTGACCTTATTCGCTACAAGCCACCACAAGCAAAGACACGCTGTTCTATAGCGCTGTTTCCATCTGAGAGTCTTTTCAGGCAGAACAACACTGCTGACCAGAACATAGGATGTACTGATGAGGAGCCCAACAGCTCCACTGGGTGGAAAGATGATTTGGTTGACACAGAGATGCAATACACTGCATTGGATGTTTCGGCACTTGACCAGCTGGTTTCAATTTCACAAACACGAGCCATTGCTTTGATCATTAAGCACATTGCACAGAGCACTGGCCATATGAGATTAAGCGAATGGCTCTCTCTGATCGACATAATGGATCTGGATAGCATTTGTGCTGGCCGCGACAAAAGCGGCAATCTGGCACGCCCGCGTAGAATAGAGGTGGCCATGGCCATCAACAGACTTCGGTACGCGCGTATATGGCAATCTACACAAGAATAGATCCTTTTTATTTATGTTTAAAAATGGCCTGCATTTAGCACTACCGTTTTCTCTGCGACAGATAGTACTGTAATTGGCTCTGTGTGAAGTTGAATCGCGCTGTTTACAGTCTTTGTTGCAAGCTTTGTTTGGACAACAGCAGGGCTTTTTTGCTCGTATAAATGGAATTCCTATTCATTTTATGCGTACAAGTGAAGGAACACAACAAGGGGCGGCCTGACAAAGAGCATTGTGTTTACAAGCAAAACCATGCGTTTTATAAGGCCTACACTATACCTTTTGTCCCAGCCACTTCACTTCGTCTAGAACTGAATGAGCGGTGGCAGCACACGGGGACAAGCAGCTCTGGAGACCCGAAGCAAAGGCGCGTCTGCGGCTTCTGGAAAGGCTAAGCTGAAGGCGGCTGGTAAACGGCGACCAGCAGTTCGGGTTTGTTGTCATTTAAACTGCATGCATGATGTATCCAGACGGTCCAGGCCCAAATCCGCTGATTGGCCAGAGCGGACTGAGGGAGAAAACAAATGTGCAGTTGGTTGGCTGGAAAAGACCTCATGCTGCATGCTGTGGGCTGAAGGCTGAAGAGCGCATACGCTTGAGAGGGTAGTCTGTGACAGCATTTGTCTTGCTGCACATTCCCTCCTTTTCCCTCTCTTTCGAGAACCATGTCTACAGCATAAACGGGGGACGCCAGACGAAAAAGGCAGCACAATCAGGAAAGAGACAGAAATTTGCAAAAGCCAGCGAGAGGGCAGACCTGGGCTTTGGCTTGACAGGCATCCGCATTTATTCTTCTTTTCCTTCTTATTATCCACCTAAAGTTGTCTACTATTTTCTTATTTCTAACTCTTTTTCTTCGCGCAACATCCTCCCTTTTCCCGCTCTATACTCTCCCTTTCCTCCCCATCCCCTTTCTTCCCCCTCCTTTCCCCCCCCTCAGCCGCTCTATTTCTCGCCCATCTCTCTTTTGCGTATCTGTTTACTTTTGCCATCCGCCCTCTGCTTCTCATTTCTTTCCTCATCCTTGTTTCACTTTCTTACGCTGTACTATTTTGTCTCTCTCACCCTCGTCTGCTTGCTCTTTTTGCTTGTCGCCTACAGCTCCCGCCGCACGGGCCGTTCCCGCTCTCTCCCGCTTTTCGCTCCAACTGCCGAATGAGGCTATTGGCGTCAATCGGTATTGCCACATTGCTTGTGGACTATGCGCTGGGAGCATGCACAGGCATGAACGCCGCTGACAGTAGTGCCTGTCCTGTCTCTCAATGTGCATCACTTGTCGATGATTTCAGTAGTAACGATACACTTGCTTCATCGGGCACAAGTACGCAGCCGTCCAATGCACAGTTTGTCTCTGAGCTGTCCCCAGACTACGCTTCGATCACGGGCGACGGACTCACACTCTCATTGGTAAAGTCGGGCTCTGGCTACAAAGGCTCCACTGTCTACTTCACAAAGTGGATAGAGTATGGTGTTATAACAGCCAGGATTCGTACGGGATCTGCCACGCCGGGAGTCATATCCTCGCTTCAGCTTCAGGACGAGTCAGGCACAAGTATAGACATGGACTGGGTGGGGAATTCCCCTAACAGCGTTCAAGCAAACTATTACACGGAGAATCAGCTTGAACTATCGCAGGCGACCTCGGCATCGTTGTCAAGCAATCCCGCTAGCTCGTTCACTATATATAAGATCGTATGGCTGCCGGACTCGCTTACTTGGTATGCAAACGGGTTTGCTGTTCGCACAGTCAATCGCATGGATACGTGGGCCGAGGGCGAACAAAGATTCAAGTACCCTTCCAGCGCGTCTCGGCTCTCCTTTTCGATATGGAGCGCATCTGACGCGAGCAACCCCGGGTTAACACAACAGTGGGCTGGGACGATTCCCTCGACCTCCACCGAAACCCAGTTCAGCATGACTATTGCACGTGTGCAAGTCGACTGCTACACTAACACCACCGATGCAGCCAAATCTTCAGCCAGCCCCCAGAGCTCGGCCTCAAACGACTCCTCTTTTGTATCGCCAAAATCGGTCACTGAGGTTGATCTCAGCAACTTTGGTCTTTCCTCGCAGGAATCGACTAGCTCTCTGTCATCATCCACTATGTCCACAGAAGGTAGTGGCAATGATCTATCTAGATGGCTTGCAGAGCAGGACACGCCCTCTGGCGCACGGCCGGTCCATGTTCTTGGGGTTACGACATGTCTTCTTTTTTCATTTGGTCTAGCCATCGCTTCATATTTATGACTAATAAAATGAAATTCGAGCTATGCTCACCATAGAACTGTTATAATATTAACTTTGATGTAATATTATTGTCTTACGCATATATCCATAGACCCCTAGCATAAAGATATGTTTGATATTTCACTTTCTTGTTTCTAGTTCTCTTCAACAGCTTCACAAAATGAACAATTCTGGTCTTTTAGAAAACATTGCTATAGCTTTCAACAAGAACGAGGTATGTATTTATCGAGCCTTGATCATGCCTTGATCATTTTAGATCCAACGCTCCTTTCATGTGGTGTCTGGAGTTTTATTTTAAAGACACACGGTTTTAACACTAGTATCTGGATAGTAACTAGCCAAAGAAAAGAAAACCGCCACACATATTGAAATGCGAATAGCCAGTAACCAGAATATTGAATATCTACCTCTGTATACTGCCCTCAATTCTATTGCATGTACAGTATATGGCGCAAATACTGCATGATATTATGAAAGCAACCAATCCGCGACGTTTCTTTAGCACAAAAGTAAAACATATTTGATTATGATGCTCATGGTTTTATATATCTTTCCATGGGACATCCGATTTTCTGCTGTCTTTATTTCTTCTCTAATTTACTTTAGCAAATATATTATAATCCTGTTTACCATCTGTATGTTGTTATTCAGATCTAACAAACTTGACACAAAAAATCAAACAGTCTAAAACAATAAAAGACGTTTTGTGCAGAACCCAAGGAACTTATCTATTCTAAATAGATTATTGCATTAGTCGTTTCAAAAGGTAAAAGAGATTTCCGTGGAGGTAAAACGTGCATTTCAGAATGTTGTATCTACTATTGCTTCTTCAGCTGCTAGTGCTACCTCCTATATTTGCCCAAGCAGATACTCCGCACATGAATGCGCAAAGTGAAGTTACCTTAGACGACTACTCAAACAGTGGGACACAGTATGATATTGTAATTCAAAAGATATCTACAGAGAACATTCCAACGGAAGCAGAGTTGTCGGATAAAGCAAGCAAAAATAACAAGGACATGCCTCAAACAGCCAAAACACCGTCCCCAGAACATAGCCTTAGTGACGACGTTATTGATAATGCTGGATTCAATCTCGACAACATATTAGACCTAATGGCTGGAGATAAGGATGGAAATGTCAATTTTGGTGCTATTGGAATTGAGTTGGCTAACAATTTGGCAAACGTTATTGACATGAATGAGGTTGGCAACTTTGCAACAACATTTGGGCTTATGATGTCTGGGATTGGCACAGCAGCGGAAATCCAAAGACAAAGAGGAGAGCCATCCGAACTTTCTGGTCGCCAAGGCAATAATTTTGCAATTAATAGTGGATTGGCAGCACTTGTTGGCCAGATACTCGCTGCCCAACAGGAAAACGGAAGTGGATCTAGTCCCGGTTTGGAGAACCAAGTACCTGGCCTTGAGGGTATGGATCTAGCTAAACTTATTGACTCTGTGGCTGGAAATGCCAAAAACACAGGCGGAATTGATATTCATCAAATAGCAAATGTAATGGATGGTCTTCTCGGCGAAAACAACCACAACAGTAAAAACAAAGCCATCAGAAGTAGTGGAACGACAGGAAAGAATGCACAACCTAATGATTCCTATGCTAGTTCAATAGACACAGCATCTAGAAGTGGTTCTGGCGTATCAAGTACACGAAACATGGCAAGTGCACTTAATGACTTTGTCAATGGAAACGATACATCCAACATTTCTGAGATAGCCCAAGCTATTGGAATACGCAACTTCTTTAAAACTGAAGAAAAGGTTTTACCCGATGGCTGTCCATCATGTTTCAACTGTCTTTATCCTGGGTCAACATGTGCACACAATTCAACATGCAATCAATTTACAGGACGGTGCGACTGTCCTTCAGGATGGACTGGTGAGGATTGTCTTATGCCAGGTACGTATTGTAAATGTAACAATATACCGATGAACTGTGTGAATATGTCCATTTAATCACTATGTAACAAATCTACACCCTGTTTCTGTGATATTTTGTGATGTAGCCTGTCTAAGCCCAGTTGATGAAGGAAAACGGCCTGCTGCCAAAAGCAGTCACTGTCATCAAGACACCGAGTGCAGACCTGGATGGGGTGGCTGGAACTGCAACAGTAAGTAATTAATAGTAACCCACCAGTAGCATATAATATGAGTCGATGTGATAGCTAAATTGGGATATACTGTAACTTGGACTATGCTCTAACTGTTAAAATGTAGTGTGCTTGTCCGATTCTGCTTGTGATGCACTGATTCCAACTGGCGAGGGCGGCAGATGTTACAATGGCAGTCAATTGATCACCAACGTGGCTGGGCAATGTGAGATTGGAAATAAAGGTCTAAGCAGGTATCTACCTTCTGGCGTCAGTCCAAAAATGACGTTTGACTGTTCTAGAAGCAGCAACGCATGCAGTGCACAGTTTTGGATCAGTGGAAGAGAAGCATTTTATTGCGATTTAGATGAATGCAATATCAATACATGGGGCTCCAAATCAACAGCCTCAATTGCATGCAAGCGAATGAAATGCAACTGCATTCCTGGACGTTTCCTATGTGGAAATTATGGCCTTGACATCTCTGCAGTGCTTAATGACGTGGAGGGCCCAGTTGACATAAAATGTCATGACGATGGATTCAGCGATTGCTATATTCGTGAGTTTATGGTTAGCAAGACTCTGTCAGCTATCATTGGAGATGATGCGATTAACATGGAATGTTCTGTGGGCCAATGTGTACACTACAGCCAGCTTCCAGGATATGAGAGGCCGAAGCAAGAGGCAAGTAAAAGCAGCATGTTTTTGGGTGTTGCCACCTCGTTGCTGACTGTCTATCTTGTGCTACGGCTAATTAGAGTACTTGTGCGCCACCAAGAGACTGAAGCGACATTACAGGGCAGTGGCCACATATCCAAAAGCCATTCTAACAAGAATAAGGAGAACCTGAATACGGATGCTAGTGCTGAGAAACTAAAATACAAAAGCGGTGTGGCTATGAGTACTGAGATTGATAAACTAATGACGAGTACAAAGAAGGCAACAGTTGCTTTCCGCGATATCAGCTACACAATTAAACCACAGGAGGCCGACCTTGTTTCCTTTAAAAGCGAAGACACACCCAAGAGCAAAGACAAACATCATGTTAAAAAGGATACCACCAGCGCCAAAAGTCACAATATTTCTAGAGAGAAGCCGGATGTTCAAGTATTGAAGGGCATATCAGGAGTGGTATCTCCGGGTGAGATACTTGCAATCTTAGGCGCATCAGGCGCAGGTAAGAGCACCCTGTTGGATATCTTATCGAGACGTGAGAAATGTGGTCAGGTTACAGGAAAAGTGCAGGTAAATGACCAGGACTTGATTAGCGACATATCGACTAATGAATTCCATCGCATGTCAGGCTATGTTGACCAACAAGATCTCCATGTGTCTACTGCAACTGTGTGTGAGGCTGTAATGACCTCAGCACTGCTCCGATTGCCTCAAAGTATGTCGCAGATTGCAAAGGAGGAGGGAGTGCACAGTGTACTAAAAGAACTTGGATTATGGTCTGTTAAAGACTCGCGTATTGGAAAGAACGGTGCACGGGGCATCAGTGGAGGTGAAATGAGGCGAGTGTCAATTGCTTGCGAATTGGTAACATCGCCATCCATTATATTCTTAGATGAGCCCACCTCAGGTCTAGATGCATATAATGCTTACGTTGTTATGGACACGCTTTCTAAACTGGCCCGATGCTATGGACGCACTGTTATATGCACAATCCACCAACCAAGAACAGATATATTCAGCATGTTTGATAAGCTAATAGTACTGGCTGCAGGACAAATGTGCTATTCTGGCCCTGCTAGTGATATTTCCGAATACTTTGATTCTATTGGCCATCCGGTTCCCAAGGGATACAACATTGCAGATTTTTCCGTCGATCTAGTACAGCAAGCAACAGCAATATCCCTCCGGAATCCAATTGACATGAAACGGCAAGTGGAGAATGTTGATAAGGCCAGATCCGATATTGACGCAAGTGATGAAGAGTGGAGTTCGTTGGCCAAAGCAAGCAATGCATCGTTGCCTGCACTCGCCGAAGAAATGTCAAATCCAGAAACAAACAAGTCTGATTCCAAAAAGCAATTCCTTGTGTACAATACAAAGGTGAACTTGGAACAGATTCTAGACAAGTTTAAAACCAGCATACAACATAAAAAGATTATGCAGGACCTTGATAAGATTACTGGTACAAACTGGAGCCCATCATCCTTCGAGATGGTTACTTCAATTGGCAGTACCCCATACATGCGCCCTGTCACACCAATCCAGCAAATTAAGGTAATATTTTTGAATCTTTACGATTTGGCTACATTGCTGTACTCGCGCCTACGTGGAAGACAGGCATCACTGCCAGGGCATTCAGATAAATTGCGCCCATCACTGTATGTTCAATTCAAGGTTTTGTCAGCAAGGATATTCAGACATTTGTATCGAGACCCAACACTGATGTTGGCAAACTACGTACTATCCATATTCATTGGACTTATGTGTGGTATACTGTTTTACCAGCTGGATTACTCAATGCAGGGCGTCCAAAACCGACTGGGGCTGCTTATATTTATTCTTGCGTTCTATGGATTTGGATGCACTACCTCTCTGCTTGTGTTTTCAGAAGAGCGCCTTTTATACCTGCGAGAGAGGGCAAATGCATATTATGACCCGCTTGCATACTTTCTTGCCAAGGTCACCTTTGATTTGATACCACTACGTGTGGTTCCACCTTTGCTGCTAACGCTAATAGCATATCCCATGACAGGTCTCGCAGCAACTTGGGGACAGTTTATCAAATTCTTTAGCATGCTTGTTCTGTTCAACTTGACTGTAGCATCGCAGATGTTCTTTATTGGCTTGCTTGCTGAAGAACTTGTGGTGTCGAACTTCTTAGCATCAATTATGCTTCTCTTTTCGCTCTTGTTTGGCGGTCTCATTTTGAATAAGGAGTCGATACCTGCCATTCTACAGCCACTCACCCGATTCTCATCATTTAACTTGGCATACGAGGCTTTGGCTATCAACGAGCTACGCCATGCTCATATTGAAGAAGTTCGCTTTGGGCTTGAAATACAGATCCCTACTGCATCGCTTATATCGTCTTTTGGATTTGATTTGCTTGCGTTTTGGCCAGACGTTACAATATTGGTGACTATTCTAGGCATTAGTTTAGGCCTGTCTCTTTTGTGGCTCACATATGTCATAAAAGAGAGAAGATAGAGTTTGAAGTCACAAGTTTTATTATTACTAGCCAAACCTTACCGTATCATACCTAAAATATATAAGAATAAAAATTTATATGATTACAAATTAGATAGCATAAACACATTTGGAATATTGTAGGTTAGCAGTTTGCTATAATATTAGTATTAGATTATCCGGAGACCACAGGTTATAAGTACTTGATGTCAATTAGTAGCCATTTATTTGCATTTTACTGATTATTTCCCGACTTCTTTATTCCTAAGGATATATGATTGCCTAGGAATCTCAGGTAACCTAGCTCATTTACCTTATAAGCCTATGTTAAAGAAAATGCTATAGTTTCAGCGTAGACTAAAAGATAACACATATTCTATTATTGATGTATAAGATTAGGGTCGTCAATCACAAGGAACAACAGTGACACTATGCACGAGATGCAAGACTGCATGAGTGCAAGTCATGTTGTTCCTGGGCAATACTGACAACATCTTATACTATTATCTACATTCTTTTTACCCAGATTATTATGACGGGGGTTCTCTAGCTATTTTCAATAAGCCATTTATTAACTATTATCAATATATATTAATTATGCCTTGTCATGAGGCACTGTGTTTTTAGCCACACGCACATCCCACGCCTTATATAGTAAGAAACAGTAAATTTGACTAGTGGTTTGGTGAGTTTGAGCTGTTGCTGTTAAATGTGTCCTAGAGAACAATATAATAATTACTGTTCCATGTTTGGGTGACCAGAGAGTCACATAATATCTCTTAGGTCCACTTTTAACATACAAAAACAGTTGATGATGCCTGTTGAATTAGCTTCATGTCGTCTAAATAATAAATTATTCCTTACTTACTATTGGATTTGCATTTATACACGACATCAATATGGACCAGTTTGTTAACAGTGTAACAAGCCAATGTTTTCAGCTGCACCCAGTGGATACGCAGGCCGCATTTCTCAACATACCATATCACTTTTTCTATCCCAACACCAGCGATGCTGTTGATTTCATGCCTGCAAATACATTGAAAACTGGGTTTTACAAAGCACTTTGCTATTTTCCTATTCTGGCTGGCAATCTAATGGTTGACAGCCATGGACGCACTTGCATCAATGTAGAGCGTAAGAGACTAAACATGCCAGAGTACGCAGAGTCAATTAGCGAGGTACACCTCAATTCTTTGAGAGCTAGCAAATATCACTGGTCGTCATGGCCAAAGGGATTGT
>JANBUF010000069.1:0-12131 GCA_027579215.1 Coemansia sp. BCRC 34490 | reverse complement strand
GGACATGGCGACGATCAAGAACACGGTGGACACGAACTCGCAGCAGTTCCGGGACAACGCAGCCAGCATGGCGGCGGCGGTTGCGGATCTGGAGGCGACGGTGGCGGCGGCCGCGCAGGGCGGCAGCGAGCGGGCGCGGCAGAAGCACGTGGCGCGCAACAAGCTGCTGCCGCGCGAGCGGGTCGGCAGGCTGCTGGATGCGGGGGCCGGGTTCCTGGAGCTGTCGCAGCTGGCGGGCCACGGGCTGTACGGCGCCGAGGAGGCGGTGCCGGGCGGCGGGATCATCACGGGGATCGGACGCATCCGCGGAGTCGAGTGCATGGTTGTGGCCAACGATGCCACGGTCAAGGGCGGCACGTACTACCCGATCACCGTCAAGAAGCATCTGCGCGCGCAGGAGATCGCGCGCGAGAACCGGCTGCCGTGCGTGTACCTGGTGGACTCGGGCGGCGCCAACCTGCCGCACCAGTCGGAGGTGTTCCCGGACCGCGACCACTTCGGGCGCATCTTCTACAACCAGGCGACGATGTCGGCGATGGGGATTCCGCAGATCGCGGTGGTCATGGGCTCGTGCACGGCCGGCGGCGCATACGTGCCGGCCATGGCGGACGAGAGCATCATCGTGCGCAACCAGGGGACGATCTTCCTCGCGGGGCCGCCGCTGGTCAAGGCGGCCACCGGCGAGGTTGTCAGCGCCGAGGAGCTGGGCGGCGCCGACCTGCACTGCCGCACATCGGGCGTCACCGACCACTACGCAGCCAGCGACGGCCACGCGCTGGAGCTGGCGCGGCAGGCGGTGGCCAACCTCAACTGGCGCAAGCCCAGCGACCAGGTAGCGATGCGCGCGCCCGAGGAGCCGCTGCTGGCGGCGGAGGAGCTGGGCGGCATCGTCGGCACCAACCTCAAGCGCTCGTTCGACGTCAGACAGGTCATTGCGCGCATCGTCGACGGCAGCAGGATGCACGAGTTCAAGCGCCTGTACGGCACGACGCTGGTGACTGGGTTTGCGCACGTGCACGGGTGCCCGGTGGGCATTGTGGCCAACAACGGCATCCTGTTCGCGGAGGCGGCGCAGAAGGGCGCGCACTTCGTCGAGCTGTGCGCGCAGCGCGGAGTCCCGCTGCTGTTTCTGCAGAACATCACCGGCTTCATGGTGGGCGCGGCGGCCGAGGCCGGCGGCATCGCCAAGCACGGCGCCAAGCTGGTGACGGCGGTGGCGTGTGCGCGCGTGCCGAAGCTGACGGTTCTGCTCGGCGGCAGCTTCGGCGCCGGCAACTACGGCATGTGCGGGCGCGCGTACTCGCCGCGCTTCCTGTGGATGTGGCCCAACGCGCGCATCTCGGTGATGGGCGGCGAGCAGGCTGCCAACGTGCTGGCGCAGGTCAAGCGCGACGCAATGGCAACCCGCAAGCAGCAGCAGCCGTGGTCGGCCGCCGACGAGGAGGCCTTCAAGGCGCCCGTGGTTGCCAAGTACGAGGCCGAGGGCCACCCGTACTTCTCGTCCGCCCGGCTCTGGGACGACGGCGTTATCCGCCCCGCCGACACGCGCCGGGTGCTGGCGCTGGCGCTCTCGGCCACGCTGAACAGCCGCATCGAGCCGACGCGCTTCGGCGTGTTCCGGATGTAGGGCGCAGCGCAGCCTCCATGTTCCCACCCCCTGCAGGCCCAGGATCTAGATCCAGAACCAAACCAGAAGTTGCTGCTTCTGCTTCCGATCCATCTCCCCCTTTTTCTCTTCCTTTTCATCGCCAATAAAGCAATCAGACTAGATCAGATCAGACCAGATCCTACTGTGCGCCGTCCACCGAATCAAGAAACGCCTGGTACCTGTTGCGCCGGGCCGCGTTGCACGGCACAAAGTGGCCGCCGTCGTGCTCGGCCACCACAGCGGTATCGTCAAACGCCCTGGCCGCCAGCTCGCGACCGCGCTCGGGCGCAACCACCGCGTCGCGGGCGCCCACCACATGGAGCGAAGGCACCGCGATGCGCAACCTCTCATTACTACTGCTTTGCCCCCGGTCTGAATCTCCTGCCGAAACCGTCAGCAGCGCATCGAACTGCGGCACATCCGGGTAGAACCCAGCAAACAGGAACGCGAACCTGAGGGGAGGCAGCGCGCGTGCATCCCGCACAACCGCCGCATCCACCCCGTCCGCCGCACCGCTACCGTCCTCCGCCGCCCGCCGCATCAGCGCCAGCACAACCGCCGCCATCCCCGCGCCCTGCGAGAACCCGACGATCCCGTCAAACGGGCCCTGCTCGCGCATCGTGCGCATAACCGCCTCCGCGCTGCGCCTGATGTCAGCCCACGTCTCCGCCGCTGTTGCCCTGGGATTCCACCACGCTGCAGAAGGCCCCTCCTCTTCGTCGTTGCCAGCAGTACTGGAATCCCCTCCACCACCTTTATTACTACCGCCGCTTCGCTCGAACTCTACCGTCGCATCCAGCGGCGCCGTCATGTACACCAGCTCCATCCGCCGCTTCATGTTGCGGCGGAACGGGCCCGTGCGGTCACGGAACTTCTTCGCATTCTGCGTGTATCCGTGCAGACAGAGAACGCGGTGCATTGCGTGTCCGGAAGAGCTGCTCATTCTTCGTGATGCTGGCTGCTGATGAATTATAATAGTAATAAGATTCAAAGAAAGAAAGCAGAAGAGTCAAGGCTTTTCCGCTGGCAGAAGATCAAGACAAAAAAGGTGAAATGATAATAAAACCGCTCTGATCCAGCAGATCTGATCTAATGCACAGTCAGAATCAAGGACTTGAATTCAGCTTTTCTTCTTTCTCTCACCATGGAGACAGTCGGGCGGAGGCCATTCATTTTCTTTTTTCCAAAATAAAAGCTGATATGTTATCAATCAAGTGTGTTGAGTCTGCATCTATCCGCCAATTGAAATAACACTACTAAACACAAAAATTTATAGGAAACGCAGTTATGGCAGTTTGGATCGCCTGCGTTGAAAGTGTTTTCTCAGAGAGTTTGTAACGCAACGTGTTGAAAAGAGGAAAGGGCAATGGTCAGCTTGTCTGGTTGACTGGTTCCGCCTGGTTTAATCTGGAACCAGGAGGTGTCGATATTGAGCCGATCTTCCTGAAAAGAGTTGCTTATGGCGTTAGTATTGAGTTATCCAGGGCTGCTTCAGTATGAGAGCAGTAAACCTCTCACACAGCTAGCCCATGTAGTGTTCCTGCGTTTGACAGAATGCTTGACTACCAGCTTTCGGGATTTTCCATTTCCTACTCTGACTCTGAATATTCAACAAGTATGTAGTTCCCAATATTAATCCACTACAGTACTCTAAATTCTTTGCTGGCTGCCATGGTCATCCACCCGTGGCTGTCAACCCAGCCTGCATTGTCAAAATCCGCCAGCTGCTGATCGAGCGTCTCAACTGACAAGCCACTTTGTCTGGCAATCCGGTGGTATCCTTCAATGTTGCATGCCTTCTCCTGCGCCTCTGCTATCTCCGCCGGTGTTGCTCGCTCCCAGACACGCTGTCTGATTGCTACTTTCCGATCGCCAATTGCAACACCAATGTCCACTCTTCTGTGGCTTCCGCTGATGTTGTCCGCATACCCGGTTGTAATTATCTGATCGAGCGCCTTGTGTGCTTGCTGCACAGGGTATCCGGGGTTCCTTGCCTGCCTTTTGTTTATGTGCTTAAACTCGACTGTCACCAATACTGCACCCTCCCGACGTACGAGTTCTCCTGGAATGACAATGCGCCAGTCGAATCGGCCGTCTCCACCCTCGCCTTCGACAATCGATATGGGCTCCATCTGGTGGCTTCCTCGAGCGCCATCCGAAACAGCTCGTGAATGGGACGTGGTTCCCATCTTTGCTAGTATAAACGCACGGAACAGGTCTGCACTGGCTGCCTCGTGAGCATTGCGGCTTGCGTTGGAAAGCTGCTGCAAAACAGAGTTGAATTGGCTGGAGATATCCCGCATATCACCATCGCACAGACTTTGTAACAGCGCATCGCGTTCGTTGTCCCATGCAACTGTGTTTTCGCTACTGAATATCGCTGTCAGCTGGATATCCTCCCACGCATCAAGAAGCTCACCGTCCGGAATCTTTAGCGTAACAGAGTCTCGCAGCGTCAGATAACCGGTGTACAGGAAAAGCGTGACAAGCTCATTCAGCGTACAGTCAGAGAAATCCGGTCTGTCAGGCAGGCTGTTTGCGCAAAGTGTTACGTGCTGGACCGACTCTGATATCGCTACATCAGGATTGTGCTGTCGATGTCTGGTAGCCACGATATGCGACGCTGGAAGCGTATTGTCCTTGTACTCCCGAATCAGATGAAACGCCAGCCTGCCGACAATATCCTTGTTTTTAAGCGTAATTGCCGAAATAATCCTGCTGTTCCCCGTATACCCCCAGAACGGCTGCGCGGCTTCTTCAAGGAATGCCACCAATGCAAATGAATTGTATTTGTCTGTTTATCGTAGACTTTTCCTTGACGAATTTTCTTTAATAAAATATCATCTCAAAACTACCTAAGGAAAATCTTCTTCAATAGTGAATATCGGTGCTTTTTATAGCTACCGATCATTCACTATTCAAAAGAATATACTACTAAAGAATCATATCCTATTATAAAAATGTTATTCGCGATGCTATGAGATGTTAACATTTGATGCAAAGGTTAACATCTCATACGTCATCATAACACGCCAGTCGTGTGCAGACAAGCAGCGAAGTCATCGTACGGGCTGTTCCTATTGTCTACTTGTCTGAAAGAGGCTGGGCAAGTTGAATAGATAGAGTAGAAGAGACAACAAGGATGCAGAAGAGGTTTCCAACTCGATTCAAAGGGTTCTTATTGTAAGAAAGATAAAAGGAAGAATGAAAGAAAACCCCTTTCGGTGTCAGGTCTTTCGCGTTTCTTTGCTTGATCAGCAAAAAAGTTGCTGGCATACAGAAAGCGCTGCTAAATATTCCTTGATCGCCACTCTGATCCGATTACTCTGGCAATAAAAAATAGAGCTCCAGCTGTCTGCCGATTCGAACCATGCTGATAGCGCCAACCCCTCCTCTGGCACAAAATGTTAAACTCTTAATGTCGCTGTAATCGCTCCACGGTGTAGCTTACCGCTCCCGCTCTTTTCACCACCCTCACTTGGAGGCAACCATTTGGCGCAGACGGCCTAAACCGCCACCATTGCATATCCTTTTAAAGCATTCTAGTTTTTCCTTTTCTGGCTCTGGGAGCTCTTACAGTCAGGGCTGATATTGTGGCCCTGGCGATTCTATCCAACTACATATTTGATCTTTATAAAAAACATCGTTAAAGAAGCAAGGATGTTAGATCTAGTTGTGCTTTCACCTGCTGTGCAGATTCCTCTAGTGTCTGTAGAAGCAGTGGCGATAGCTCCTCCCACATTGCAGACCGTTTTTCAAATGGGTCGCTGACAATTACTTTCTCGAATCTGTTTGTGTCAGGGTTAAACCACCTTTTTGCCACCTCAACTGCGCCGCGACGATCATCTTCATAGGTCTCGATCAGCACCCTTCGCAGTTGCATAACCAGCTCACTTAGAATATCGATGCCTTGCAAATCAAAATTAAATTCCATGATGACTTGATTGAAGAGGTCTTCGCTGTGCAGTATATTCCTCTTCGCTTTGGCTATCTCTTCATGAGACGATCCAGTGTACCAACTCTTGAGCATTGTAGGAGGCTCAAGCCGACCAGTGTTGTCGCGACGTGTCTGGCTGCTCCACCCATATGTTCCGGCCCAGCACAGGATGTAAAGCATCGACTCCCAGTCATCCAGCGCTGTTTGTCGAGGATGGGACTTGGCCAGATTGTTTACGCTCATAAACTGCAGTGTTCCTGTGCGCTCAGCATGTATAAGCTGCTCTTTGGCATCAATATTAATAGCATGGTCAAAATCGATTAGCATTCCGTGAACATCGTCATCGTCGTCCCTGCACACGAGCATGTTGCTCAACGAGACATCGCGGTGGAGGATACGGCATTTTTCGATAATCTGCCAGTGGCACCGCATCACATCGGCGGCCACAATTATGAGCTCCTGGACATTCCGTGCATATTTAATCGGCATGCCAATGTCATTCATATAGATCCGCTTGAACACACGCAGTGCTGTGCTGGTCTCACCAAGCTGGCTCCAAATAGCATTTCCCAGCACCATATGCGATGTGTCCTCGTAGAGATTTCCTGTGACCGGATCTGTTAGATGCACACGCCCGCTTTGACAGTCATCGCGTAGCCTTGGATACATGCCTCTGACGCTGTTGACGTTCTGCAGCCCTTCTGTGATTACCGAAAGATGCCTTGCTTCGTCGCGGGTATCCTCAGCTGGGTCCTCAGGAGCCTCGACCCACGAGTCCTTGATGATGGTGTCGCACTCCATCTGCTGATGGGGCTTTCTCTGCTTGTCGCTTAGGTCTGGTGGAGGCGGCTTGTTAGCTGACACTGCAAAGCACCGCGTGTGTCGCCCAAACATCCGCTCAGCGCAAATAAGAACCTCTCGCGAATAAAGTGCCATCGATGGATTACCAGCAGAAGGCTCTGACTGAATTACGAGGCACTGTGAACTGTCGTCGTAGCTGATAGCCGGGTCATACCCCAGCTTGCAGCTATCGCAGAACGACCAGTTCACAAAGAGTCGGATAAGGTCCCTCCTTCCTGCTGCTGTGGCCAGATCCATGTCCTCCGAGGCCGCTGCGTAGTTGGGCCCAAACACACATGCGTTCACAATGGTGTTGCACATAATCATGCCCCAGGCAAACCGCCTGTTGTGCTGCGTCGCATAGATCTCCTTTGTGTAGCGAAAGAGCTGCGCGTATGCCTCGTTCGTGTCCTTCACATGCCGCTTAAGCTCGATATACGCAAATGTGTTTGCAACGTCTGGACGGCTGAGCTGCTGCTTTGGTTCCTTGACGGCGGAGTGTCCAGATGTAGGAGGGGACAGCGATGTGTCGCTCAGCGACCTGCATCGCATTGCAATGTCAATCCGCCAGCTATACTCCGAGTCCTCTGGAGTAGTATCGACTTTCTCAAATGGCTCGATCAGCCTCTGTGGCTGCGCCTTCAGCTTGGTCTGGAGCCGAATGCATTCGGAAACAAAGTCAATAAGCGCCTTGGCTGGCTCGTACATTTCTCTTTCTACTGAAACCAGCACCTGCGGACTGTCCTTGCGTTCGCCCTTCTCTTCAATGGGAATGAGAAGCTGGAGCTGCTGGAACAGGCCAAAGAGCCTTGGTTGATTGGTAGATCTAGCGTTGCTTTTTAGCCACTTCTGTATAGCCTGCTTTGCCTTTTCCGCGTAACCATCCGGCTTTGAATCTCGGTATCTAACAAGCGTCTCGACAAGCTTTGAAATGCTGTTGGTTGTCTGTGTTGCAGCGCCTTTGGCAGTGGGGCCGCTTGCCAGTGCAACGTTTGCAATATCCTTAATACCAGGTTTTAGATATGTGGCTACTTGCTCTCTTGCTTCGTATATGAGGCTTTCCTCTATCTGCCTCCTAGCTATTCCAAATGTACCGGGTGAACGACCTGTGCCTGTGGTTTCTTTCATCGGAGTGAATGTAGCTTCCTTGGCTGGAGCAGGCGGTTGATCGGTGCCCTCGATTCCTAAACAAATTGAATTTGCAAACACATAAAGGCTTAGTGATAACTGTCTATATTAAAATGGGCTATTTCCCTCGTCACATTCAGCAAACAAGCAAGCAATTATGATGTATACAGGTTAGTCATGACCCTATATCAGCATATGTCACACCTGACTTACCCTTTCCTTTGCTTTTTTCGCTTTGCTTTGTGCGTTTTGCTTCTGGGGTTACTAAGGCAGTTATCTCCATCGTGCGCTTTGCACCAACGGGCATCTTAGGTGGCTCCTCCTTTTGTTTGTGTGCCGAAAACGACGACTCGCCTAACACATTGCTGCTACTGCTGGACATTTGACTTTAAGGCTTGACTGGGCTACAGCTAGAAGAACTCGAAAGGTGAATAAGACGATAAAGCAATAGGGCAAACGAGATGAGCAAAAGGTAAATAATACAATATACAATAATGGCTTTTGAAACAGAGAAAGCAAACCATTTTTATGCACTTGAGTGGTCATTTAATAAAGATTTGTTACCGTTATTTAAATTATTATAAACAAAGCAATTGATCGGCTGATCGATTGACGCTGATCATCGGATTTTCCCGAATTACAGCCGATGGAACTAAAGCTCGCTCAGTTTCCAGGATGGAATATCTGATGCATAATGAAGATGGGCAACAGGGTCTGATTTCAAGATAATCCTGACCAAGGTTCCCACGGAGATATCAGAGATAATATGCTAGCAAAGGAAAGACACAAGCGGTTATTAAACGGAAGAAAAGAAAATAATGAACTAGACCGTTTGTTTACGTTTACTTCAGAATAAATAGCATAGCATTATTTAGTTATACCCGACAACCTGAATCATCTGTTCAGGCCATTTCGAAACACATCTCATTATCCTCCAATAGAAAGCGCTGTACACAACAAAATTGAAGCTAAAGCACATTCCTCTGTTTTGGTAGCTATGCTATGGCCTGATTATTACAGCAAGAAAGTATACGCATTCCGCTTAGAAAGTTGATAGGTATTGCCCGGTTTTCCACGCTGTAAAAAGGGCTGGAGTTATTAATTTCTTATTACCTAAATTTGCGAAGTAGATTTTTAAATATTATTTGATATTGAAACTGAATATTTCTTGAGAAAACATGTCAAAACTCGGAATGTTGGCCGTATTTATATCTGTCAACATTCCATCGCCAAAAAATACAACTGTATCGTAGGCTTTTCCTTATGTATTTTCTTTAATAAAATGACATCAAAACTACCTAAGGACAATTTCTTTCTCCATAGTGAATATCGGTGTTTTTATAGCCACTGATCATCCATTATTCGAAAGAATATGTTGCGGGCTGATGTTGTTCATCAATCGTACATCGTCAACAATAGATGAGGTGTCATAGTTGATGACGCTCACTAGTTGTCAATCGCACATTATACATCACTATTGAGAGGTCGCGGGTTCTTTTTAATACGGACTGGTGTCAATCGGCTATACAATACATAGGTATTGCAAAAGGGTATAAAATCCACGGCTCTGCCTGACCCGGATTGAGATTTCGGGGGTTGGTCTTCATCATATTTATGCAATAGAATTAACATACCAAGTTCTTGAACATACTCCGTTTACACGTAATACCCACAGATCACGCAATGATTATTGCTTCTGTTTCAATTACTAGGATTGGCGTTTTTGTTTTGATGTGTTTTGATTTATCCAAAATAAAAGTTGATTTATTATCAATCGGGTATGTTGAGTCTGCATCTATCCGCTAATTGAAATAACACTACTAAACACAAAAACTTGTAAGAAACGCAGTGATGGCAGTTTGGCTCGCCTGCGTTGAAAGTCTGTTTTCAGAGAGTTTGTAACGCAACGTGTTGAAAAGAGGAAAGGGCAATGGTCAACTTGTCTGGTTGACTGGTTCCGCCTGGTTTAATCTGGAACCAGGAGGTGTCGATATTGAGCCGATCTTTCTGAAAAGAGTTGCTCAAGACATTAATATCGAGTTATTTAGGGCTGCTTCTGTATGAGCACGGAAAATATCACACAATGCTAGCCCATGTAATGTTTCTGCGTTTGGCAAAGTGTTTGACCATTCATCAAAACCAAAGATAACCTTGTACACGTCGATTTTGAAATCTGTTCTGGGAACAGTTTGTCTGGAGGAAAACTTGAGATACTCTTTGACCAAGCACCAAAAACGTTGAATACGCAGACATTCCAAAAAGTAGTGTCTGATATCCTCATTTACAGCATGACATATTGGGCATCGTTCATCCACCTTTGGCACAAAGTGTTTACTCTGTGCAGCTGCTGTAATTGCTCCATGGCGCATCTTCCAAAGCAGCAAAATGTGCTTTGGTTCTAGATATGTTTTATATAGTGCAGTCCAACGCGATGCTGACATTTCTTGTCCTGCTATAGGAGACCATCTCCACCCCCTCATTTTCTTGGAGTTTCACGCATATAAACTTTGCGGTGATCTGTGTGTGCATAGAAGCAAGAAGCGCTATGTTGTTGCATGGAAATCCACAAGACAGGAGCGGAAGAGTGCTTGATTTCGCTAGTCAGAGCATGCACTATCATGCAGTTAACAAGTGTTATTGCACCCATTGGTTAGCACTAAAATGCAATCTACATTGCTGTACATACAGATGTGGTGGTCATAGTGATGCAGCCCTAGTTGTCTTTATTTTCCCAGAGTTAACTTACAGGCATCGAGTTTTTCATAACAACCATACTTTTTGTTACTATTACTAACAAGGATCTTTATCCATGCCCACCCAATATGGCTGTTGATCTATTTCATAGAGCAGAACATGCAGTAAATACTACACACATTCAAATCAATAGAAACTTGTCTTCACAAGATGTAAAGAAAACATTCTATTTAAATACCAGATATAAAGTTGTTTCTGTTTTGCAGCAGAAAAACTACATCTTGTCTGACATTAGAATTTTAAAATTTTTAAACACTGCTTTGAATTTGCATTTTAAATGTGATATGTAAGCTGTTGTGTGTTAGTGTACTAGAAAACAGTGATGACACATAGTGGGGGTATTCGGATAGCTTTTTGAGTGTTGGCATCATTTCCATCAGGCAATCCGTCTGCTGCATGTGTTCCATGTGTCCAGTCGAATAAATTACAATGTTTATGGTGTTGCAGCCATGGTTTATTAATAAAGGTGCATTTTGATAACACACTTCTATTGTTTATTCGAAGGAAAATCTAAACCGACTAAGAAATAAACAGAGAAAACGTAATTAGAAAGGAGAGGAGAAACCGCCAATTGCCCTTCATGGACTCTATCATACGACCTATCGTCCTGTGGACAAAAAACCTGGAAGAAAATCTATTGCAGACAACGACAATTTGTATGCTGTGCCGCCCCTGCAAGCCTAACCGCAGCCAAAATCCCAGCATAAACAGAGAAAAACGCGAATTAAGGCGTCAACGGTGAGGCAGAACAAACCTGGCCTGGTTGAACGCATTGCACGCAATTTTGGTCTGCATCTCAAGCTGCGTCCCAGCGCTTTCATCAACCAGGAAAAGGCCAACACTAGGCTTGCACACTAATTAAGGTCGAAATTCGGAAACGATGTCATTCTGATTTTAGGCAACTGGTCTGTGCCTACAAATCGCTTTCATCAGCCAACCAGGGGAATCGGTATGAAAACAATGCTTAAAAACATGGTTTTCAGGTGTTTCTGTTGGATGAGTATCTCACATCCAAAACATGTCCAGCATGTGGGGAAAAAGTTTGGAAAACTTTAAAGAGGCACGCAATCCGCGGCCTTTTATGCGCAAGAAGAGAGAGACTGTCAAGGTACATGATATTTTGCGTTGTACTAACAAAGCATGCAAACGATCTGTTGTTTGCAATGGTGAAGCCGCACCCTGGTACAAAATGTGTAATCGCGACCTTGCTGCTGTGCTTAACTTCAGGTCTATTTTGTTTAGTCTGCGCGAGAATGGCACAAATCCTAATTTTTTTCAGCAACATATCCTGATCGTTTTTCCATATAATTTCAGCTGCAGTTATCGCTGCAGTAAGATGTTATGCTCTTGCTGAATGTTACCTTCATGCCTGTCCGCAGAAATGGTTTTAACCCTATTAGACATGCTTGACTAGCTGTTGTGCATTGAGATGAAAACAAAGAAAAGAAAGAAAAGAAAGAGAAAGAGAAAGATGACTGTTGTGTGGTGCAAAATGGGGGGAAAGAGAACTGGTGCCTCCTAGACTGTGACGACGTCTTCGATGTCTTCGATCAGCTGGTTGCCAGAAAGCGTCTTGCCACGCAGGCTCTCGAGGCCCTCGCCGGCGTAGGAGACCAGCGGCGAGATCTCAAAGCGCGCATCGGTGCCCTCGGGGACCTGCACGGTAGCGCCGGCTGCCTCGGCAAAGCGGATGCACTGCGCAATCAGGTCGGCGCGCGATGTCTCAGGACAGTCGACGCCGGAGCCTGGCGCATTCTTCAGCGGCGAGAACTGGTCCTTGCGGTCGACTTCCAGAATGGCCATGCGATCGACATAGGGGAAAAC
>JANBUF010000068.1:0-12202 GCA_027579215.1 Coemansia sp. BCRC 34490 | reverse complement strand
TGTGCTGTGCTGCTGCCGCCATTTGTGTTCTTTCTTTTTTGTTTATTTGGGAGGAGTAGCAACTATAGAGTACATAGAAGAATCGGCGATAGCGTTGGCAAAGCTTGGCCTTTCTAGGAGGCTCTGGATCCAAAGATGCTGCCTGCTGTTTTTCTCGCTTGATCTGCTGGGACAGAGATGGGAGCAATCACCTGATTGATTATTGCGCTATCTGGGCTTGAATTTCGGCTCCATGAGTATCTTGATCCCACCACTGTCCAAAAAGCACTCGCTACTCTTTAGAAAAGGGGACGCCGTTGGTGTCACTCGAGGCAAGACAAATATTGTTAGCATCCGCGCAGACTAGGGGGGAAAGAGAGCTCAAAGGCTCCAAGCCTAACAAAAAAAAGGGTGGAAAAGCCTGTCACAACAATTTCACTGTGTATTTTTGTCTTTGCTTCCTTTCCAGGGAAACTGAGTCCTGCTTTACTTATTTACTTATTTTTCTTTCTAATTTCCTTTTTCCTTTCTTTCTACTTTCCTACGAGCAGTGCATTAGCTGTGCCACGGAACACAGTCGGCCTTGCAAGCAGCAACATAGCACCCCGAAGCGAGACGGAGGGCGGTCTTGTTATCTGCCATGAGCGAAGCAGAGCACCTTTGCAATCTCAGCCAGCTTCTGCATGACGTGGACAAATGGCAGCCATGGAGCCGCACGCTGAGCGAGCTGTCCGACGACCTAGGCGTAGACCCATCGCGCGGACTGAGTAGCCAGGATGCACACGCACGCCACACACACCTGGGACCCAACGTCCCGGTCAATCTTGGCCAGAGCCTTGGGTTCGTAAGCGTGCTGGTGGAGGAGGCGACCGAGCCCATGATGCTTCTTCTGCTGGCAGTAGGGGTCCTTTACTCGCTGTGGGGAGAACCCTGGGATGCTGCCACCATCTTCATTGCCATTGCTGCGGTCATTGGTCTCGAGGTGCTAACGGAGTGGAGGGCCAAGCGTACGCTTGCGTCGTTGCGGAACTCGGTGCCTGCGAATACGTCGGTTATGCGCGACGGCAGTGAGTTTATTGTGCCGGCCGACGAGCTGGTTCCTGGCGATGTCATCACTCTTTCGCAGGGCCAGTCGGTGCCTGCTGATACCATTGTTGCCGTCTGCCATGGGTTTTCAGTCGACGAAAGCATGCTGACTGGCGAATCCATTGGCGTCCACAAGACCGCTCTGTCCTCACTACCTCAGACTAGCGGTACAATAGCCCGCAATACGCCAGCCGATGGGCATTTGAGCGTTCCTCGGTCGCTTGTGTGCGCTGGCGCAACTGTTGCGTCTGGGAGGGCTGTTGGGATAGTCGTTGCAACTGGAAAGTACACCCACATTGCAAAGAACATTGTTCGGCTTTTGCATGGCACCAAGCCCCCGCCAACCTTATCCCAGCGGCGAATGAAACGGCTGTCCAAATCACTTTCTGTGGTTGCAATCGCCGTGTGCACAGTAATTACGTTTCTGGGACTTGCACAAGGGTTGCACTGGCGCACAGCGATTCTGATGGGCATGAGTTTGGCATTTGCTACAATTCCCGAAGAGATGCCACTGATTGCAAAGGCCTCGCTGGCTCTTGGATCCCGCGCCCTTGCTCGCCACGGTCTGCTTGTGCGCAAGCTCAGTGCCGCCGACTCGCTCTCTACCGTGTCTGTTATAGTAACAGACAAGACCGGGACACTTACGCGCAACAAGCTGATCGTCTCGTCGATAATGACAGTTGGGCTGTCTGGTAAAGGCGATATTGCGGTAGAGGTTATCACTCCCGAGGCTGTTGCTTCCAGTGAACGGTCCGCCGCGCTGGCTGCGCCGCTTTATGCTGCATGGTCGCTTTCGGTAGACCCATTGCAGTCACGTCCGCTGGTTCAGCTCATTGCGTCTATTCAGCGCAGAGCCAAGATCACTGATTTTGGCGGCCTGGGAAACCCGCCACCCTCATTGCCCTCAACGCTGATGCATGGGTTTGGCAAGGACTTTATGAATTCTGCGGTTCTACAAAGCCTTCCGGGTGCTCGAGAGCATGGCGGCAGCAGCGACGAGAGTGGCGGTGTGAATGCGCTTCCAAGAGACATGGAGACAGAAACGATTCCAGCTCTTACTATTGTGGAGGCAATCTCGCTTGTATACGATCGACTGCCCAATCCCACCGGAGAGCTTCCATTTGACGCCTCACTGCGGATCTCTGGATCCACTCGTTCGAGCTCAGTGGCGCCTCGATCTTTTGCACCGCGCACCGAGAATAGCGCGAATGATACGATCTTTGGGTCTAATGACAAAGATGAAGCCCCTGTGGTGGCCGATTCTGGCTCGAAACACTGGACTGTCATCAAAGGTGCGCCTGAGACACTTATCCCCCGTTGCAGTCATGTTTGGGCTACAGACAATTCGGGCACACCTCTTTCTGCGGAAGATATAAGTACAGGCGACATTGGTTCCATAAAATCCATGACTGAGACGCTTGCACAAAGTATATCCCGCAGCGCTACAGATCTCGCTGTGGGTGGAAACCGAATCATTGCCTATGCAATTGCAATAACCGATCGGCCGCTTTTTTCGGGCACCGTGTCTGAGCCAGAAGACAGGCCAAAGGTGAGCACAGGCAAGAGTGGGTTTGTTGAACACGCGCATAGGTTTGTTGATCCGCAGGACCCGCACAACAGAAACAGCAAGCATAGCACACAGGCTGGTGGTGGGAGATTGCGACAGTCACATAAAATTCCAGGCGACATGATCTTTGTTGGCGCTTATGCGTTCTACGACCCTCCGCAGCGCGAGGCACGGCCTGTGGTGCAGGAGTGTCAGGACGCTGGGATCCGTGTTATTGTGGCCACTGGCGACCACCCAAGCACAGCGTTGGCTGCGGCCAGTGCTGTTGGTATTGCCGAATGCCACTCATCACAGTCCGTCGACGAAGAACGGCCAGGTGGTTACAGCAGCAACGCCCTTCTGGCAGAGGAGGCAGCAGTTGCCCAGCCTTATGGCGCACTCGCAACAAGATTGGATACGCGAAACCACAACTATCTCCATCACAGCAACAACAACAACAACACCAGTAACAGAAGTGCGGCCCCAAAAAATGCGCCGGCAGGAAGTGGTGAGGTACATGCTATTACAGGCGACATGATTGAGCACAGTCTTGCAAACGGCACCTTTGATCGGTTGGTCAACGAGAGCAACGTGTTTGCCCGTGTTACGCCGGCGCAAAAACTGCGACTTGTGCGCTCATTGCAAGCACGCGGCGAGGTCGTTGCGTTTATCGGCGACGGAATCAACGATGCGCCGTCGCTGATGCGTGCAGACGTCGGGATCTGTATGGGAGGAAACCCGTCAACCGCAGATGTTGCGATGGATGCAGCGAGTCTGATTGTGCTTTCAGGCAGGTTCTCTGGTGTTGTGCGCAGTCTGCGGCAGGGCTATTGTCTCAGCGCCAACATGGAAAAGTGCATGAGATACTACATTGCTTGCAAGATTGCTATTGTGCTTCTGTTTGCCTTCTTGCTGTTTGCCGAGGGTGCGAGCCCACTGACTCCTGTCCAGGTCATCTTTATTGAGCTGTACGTCGACCTTGGTGCAACGTGGACGTTTTTGACCGAGAGGCCCGAGGGTGTTGTCTATGGCGACAGCGAGCGAGAGGCTTCGCTTACCGCACAAGCGCGAGTACGCAAGGCCACGCTTGCCAGCTCATCTCCACCATCTCCACCATCGTCATCGTCGTCATCGTCGTCATCGTCGTCATCGTCACAGATCGGGTACTTGGGCGGAGACAAATCGACCGACCGTGCAGTTATCGCGTATGGCTTCGCACTGTTTGCCACATGCATCCTGCCGCTGCTCGTTCCCTCGCTGTTGCTTCCGCACTGGGCTGTAGCGCCCATTGCTCCGACGCTGACGTTCTTTACTTGGATGGCCGCCCATGTTCTCCTGGGCATATCAATGCAGACGCAGGTTGTTCCGCTGCGTGTCCATTATGCGCGTAATGGCAGCGCCGGTAGTCTTAATACCCCTGGGCTTGTCTGGGTTGTTTGCAGCGTGCTCGCCATTGTTGTGGCGGCGGCTATTCCGCCTGTCAGATCGCATCTGGGTATCGTACCCTTGAACCTGGTTGAGTGGATCGTTGTGGCCGTTTCGCCGGTTTTGCTTTTTGGTGTTCTTGAGCTGGTCAAAGAGATTCGGTTCAGAAGATGCAAGCGTGGGGTGTTTTCAGCGGCGGCCTAAGCAGCGATACCCTTAGTTTTATGTTTATTTCCGCGCAAAATGTTTTAACTGTGTACTGGTTTTCTATTTTTCAAATGCTTGTATGTTTATATAATATGTTTTTACTATGGATATGTAGAATAAAACTAGCATCTCTCTAAAAATATCAATAGTAGTAAATTATCTTTTTATGATAACTAAACTAGCCGCTAAATTCTATATGGGGAAACTTTTCTGGCAAAAAACTTTTTTCAACGGTCGCATGTCCCTTGTCGCTATTTTTGACTCTCTTCAGATATGTTCGTAAAAGCAGATGGTTGAGAATGGCAAGAAGATAGTGTGGGTTGTCCGGTTCAATATTAACAAAGATAATGCATTCGAGCCTGGTGTCTAAAAACTCAAACTCACCTTTCTCCTCTTCCTCTAATCCTGAGCGAATAATTGACATGCACCTGTCGCTTAGATGAACATTGTCAGCTCTAAACACTTGGAGGCTGTAAAAGTTTGGGATATGTTCCAGCAACTCATTAAACTCAATGCTGTGAAGTTTTAGATCAGTAACGTTTACCCAAGACACGGTCCGCCGAATGTTAACTGGTGGCTCGATAATAGCCACACAGCTCCTACCAATCTTGGTATATCCAAAATAACTGTCTGCTGCAAAGTAAAACTCATCGCTGAGCGCTTCGTCCCCATACACTACAACCGTTAAATCATCAATCTTGCTAAACCTTAGTCTGCTGGCAGCAGCAATTGAGTTGGCATTGCCATAGATACGCAGTTCATTCAGCTGTGTGGGCATCGTGTCTGTAAACAGCACATCGCAATCTACAGGAGGATTGTGCAACGTCAAACTCTGGAGCCTTGGGAACCGGAGCATGTGCGATCCGTACGGCCTAGTCTGTTTTGAATATCTTTTCGAAATTATTTTCTCGTCATCCGTTTGATCGGCATACAGCAGATAAAGAGTTTTTAGGTTTTCGAATTCTATATATCCAGGCGTCGTGAATTCATGGAACGCCCACCATGAAAACTTGCTGCTGGATATGCTATAAAGATGCAGGTACTCGAGCGACCTTGCATAAAAGGAGGAATTTTGGTATATGGATGTTCCGACATGTAGCAAAAGCGATGTCAGGTTTTCTGAGAATAACGGTAAAGGCCGTTGTCCATCTAGGCAGTAGGAGTGTAAATATTGCAAGCGTTGTGAATAATGGTCGATAATAATGTAAAATA
Source organism: Coemansia sp. BCRC 34490 (assembly GCA_027579215.1). Taxonomy (NCBI): domain Eukaryota; kingdom Fungi; phylum Kickxellomycota; class Kickxellomycetes; order Kickxellales; family Kickxellaceae; genus Coemansia; species Coemansia sp. BCRC 34490. The sequence goes on along the minus strand of JANBUF010000068.1, from coordinate 6,747 downwards.
CAATCCTCATAACATCGTCTTCTGCGATATCCAGCTCCAGGTGTGTGATATTAGGTAGACTGTTTTGGAAATCGACAATGTGCTTTGAAGCAGTTGCTGACAGATCTTCTATATTTTGCTGAACATGATTTAAGGAAGGTGGAAACCGCAGCGTTGAATCGAACTTTAGTGATGAGATGTTCAGCCAATACCCAACCCCAAGCGTTGAGAGTTTCTTCAAAATATGACCGTACATGCCGATATCCAATATGCGGTCAACGCCCACTTTCAACTCGGACACGCAGTCACAGTCATGCTTGTCGCGTCCAGTGATTATACCAAGATTTGATCTGCACACGATATCGGTATCCGCGTAATAGACACAGCTCTTCATATTGATATACGGGTTTTCATTGCGCTTTAATGAGTGAATATTAATAAATCCTCGGGAAAACACATAGCTTTTTAACAGGCCGTACCACTTGGTACACACCTGAAGCAGGGTAAGCTTGTGTTTCCACTCGTCAATGTCTTCAGCTGGCCCACCAGATGCAAAATACAGGATTTGGTAGTGGATATGAGAATTCAGCTCGTTTATATGAACCATTCTGAGGAAATAAGGACTTCAGAAATAAAAAAAATAAAAAATTAGATAATAAATTGAACAGAGAAACAAAAGCGGGTTCTACGTCTTCTGTGTTATCAAAGAAATACCTTCACATGAAACAAATTGACAAGGCTGCAAAGAAAATATGCACTATACATGCAAGTCGCTGTTAGATACCGAAATCAGCAACGTCACTCAAATTATTTGATTGAACATACTCTAAAAAGAAAACCTTAGCGAGCTACCGAATACAACACTGTTGTCCAAAACTAGCATATTGGCATTAATAAAGCAGGAACGGAGGACCCTGTCGGTTAGTAGTATAAACCATTTAAACAACGTGAGCAAAAATAATGCTAACTGCATTAAAAATGATGGCTAATGAGAGCCAGGTAAAAATTTTATATGTGGGTACTTTTCTGCCAGAAAACTCTTCTCAACAAATGTATATTGCTCATGGCTGGTCTCAATCTTTTTTAAGGTTGCCGTTCGTAGAACAAGATGGTTGATGATGGCTAGAAGAGTGTGTGGATTGTCCGGTTCGGTACCACCCACGAAAACAAACTTAATTTTTGTGTCCAGCAACTCGTAATTATCTTGTTCCTCTTCTTCTAGGCCGGACCTGATGATTGCCAGTGATTCGTCGCTTACATGAACAACCACAATTTTGAGATTTTGTAGGTTGTAAAGGTTGGGAATGTGTTTTAGCAGCTCGTCAAATGCAATATCGTAAAGTTATAGTGTGGTAACATTTACCCAGGATGCGATAGAGAACCTTAGAACTCAGGTCGTTTATATGGGCCATTTTTAAAATATATAATGTGTTTATAAGACTTGTATCTCAAAAATAATGGAATAGAAAGACAAAAGTGGCTATTGTCCAGTGTGTTGCCAACAAACCAATTTCAGCAACAAAAAACAGTTGTAATTGCAAAATTAATGCAACAGACATGCAAAATTGCGTCGACAGTTGAAAAACAAGGTAGCAATTATAAAAAACATAATCCTAATTACAACATGTGCGTTTCGTCGCAACAAAATTTCTAGATAACTTGTTGATCCGCCACGGCAAGAACAAAGAAGCTGCTAGAGAAACATTTCCAGAATGGAGCACACGAAAACATGATAAAATCAGCTTTACTGAGGCAAACAGCGGTTGGAAGATAAACACAGCAACATATAGCCCTCTCAGATCCTAGTGGCAGGAAAGAGGCTTATATTCATGCCAGCAATAGACAAGACATCTGGGAGCGCTGTGCATCTCCAGAGGAGAACCTGCAACATCTATTTGGATTGCCGATAAGACAAGCGCAGACCACCATAACAAGCCAGCAGAGCTGGAACCTCCAGTTCCAAACTAAACTGTGTGCTGGATCAAGGTAGTGATTGAATAGCGCAGATCAAGCTATTTTACGACTCTCAACATCCGATGAGCGGCGTCATAACCCAACGCAGCAGATAAACCCTTCACTTTTCCTTTCTTTTCTTTTTTGCATTCTATTCTTAAAAATGCATTGAAATTCTCGCATCCGATCAGTTTCAGCAGCACAACGAATAAATACATATTTACTTTCTGTTCACAACACATCTGTCGACATATATCTTTTTATTTCTTGTATTCTTCTTTCATACCAAATGACACATCCCTTGCAAACACGGCCGCTGAACATCTGCATGGTGTCAGACTTCTTCTACCCAGCAATGGGCGGGGTGGAAAGCCACCTGTACAACAATTCGCAGTGTCTAATCCAGCGGGGCCACAAGGTGATAATCATAACGCATTCGCACGGAAACAGACGCGGGGTGCGGTACATTGCAGGGGGTCTCAAGGTGTACCACGTCCCGGCAGTAATAGTATACAGCAACGCATCGCTGCCAACGTTCTTTTGCACGTTCCCGATATTCCGGCAGATATTCATTCGCGAGCAGATAGACATAGTGCACGGACACCAGGCGTTTTCGACATTCTGCCACGAGGCCCTGCTGCATGCGAGGTCGATGGGGCTGAAGACCGTGTTCACCGACCATTCGCTGCTTGGGTTTGCCGACGCCTCGGGCATCCTGCTCAACAAGCTTCTAAAGTTCACGCTGTCGGACGTGCATCACGCTATATGTGTTTCGCACACAAGCAAGGAGAACACGGTGCTCCGGGCGGCGCTTGATCCGCACCAGGTTAGTGTTATTCCCAATGCGATCATTGCCGACCAGTTCCGGCCGGATCCGGGAGCACGGGACGCGGCATGGATCACGGTTGTTGTGCTGAGTCGCTTGGTGTATCGCAAGGGCATCGATCTGCTTGTTGCCGCGGTCCCGCATATCTGCGAGCTGTGTCCGCGGGTACGGTTCATTATTGGGGGCGACGGACCCATGCGCATCAATATCGAGCAGATGCGCGAACGACATATGCTGCAGGACCGCGTGGAGCTGCTGGGATCCGTGCAGGCGGCCGACGTGCGCAGTGTACTGGTGCGGGGCGACATCTTCCTCAACACCAGTCTGACCGAAGCCTTCTGCATAGCAATCGTCGAGGCAGCGTCGTGTGGACTGCTGGTGGTCAGCACCAGGGTGGGCGGGATCCCCGAGGTGCTCCCGCGGTACATGGTTACTTTTGCGGTGCCCGAGGAGGACCATGTGGTTGAGGCGCTGCTGGAGGCGGTTGGCCGGGTGGACGATAGAGCCAGCCATCCGGAGCTGGCACCCTCGCACTTCCACAGCCAGGTCAAGAAGATGTACTCGTGGCAGAATGTGGCCGAGCGCACCGAGCAGGTGTACAGCAAGATTGCGCATATTGAGGAGCCGCCGCTGATCGAGCGGTTTAGACGGTACTATGGCTGCGGTCTCGTTGCTGGGAAGCTGTTCTGTCTGGTGGCGGCCGTGGACTTTCTCATCGGTGTCGCGCTGGCGTGGCTCTGGCCCAAGGAACGCATCGAGCGCGCCAGGAACTTTGACCGCGCAAAGTATGCCGCCATTGTTGCGCACAACCGCATTCTGGCCAACGCTCCGGCGTCTTCCTTCCAGCAGCCAGATCACATAGCAGGCTTCTGATCTTGTTTGGAGAGTGAGAGGCGGGCGGGGGGTGATAAAACAAAAGGTGGTGTTTGTTTAGCTCGCATACAGTCTGGCTTTTCCTTTTTCCTCTTCAATGCTCCACATTTCTCTCTTTTTTTTTCTTTTCTTTCTTCCTTTTCTTGCATCGTTGTTATTTCACAGTCTAGTCTGGGCCAAATGTACTAATATTTTCTCTCTTCTTTTTCTTCTCCGCTTTTATTATATCTGTTTGTAATCGCCCGGATCCAGTCCGTGCATTCCACTCTCCCCTCGCTCTTGCTAATTTTGTCCAAATGTACTGGCGTATAAACTGCACGGAGCATCTTGTGCTCGATGTGCGGGCCGACCCAACACAGGAGCAGAGCAAGGATGTTAAGGAAGCGGCAACCAGCAACAGCCAACCAACAGCAGCAAGGCCGAAGGATAATAATGGAGCACGGCTGGGACGGCAGCGGAGTATCACATACAGCGCCGGCGTTGGACTGAATGCAGGCCGACGAATGGCAGTCCCGCAGACGGTGGACAAGAAGAGCACGACAGATCCGACGGTGGCGGTGCGGTGGGCGGGCACGGCAGACGGACGCCTGGTAGCCGGAATAACGTGCCAGGGCATCTATCTGTGGACCCTGCGGCCATTTGTGCAGCTGAGTAGTCTGGTATACAAGTCGACTGAAGAGTTTGGCAGTCCCGTGGATCTTGTCTGGAAACACGAAGAGGAGGAGGGGCCGATGGTCCGGTACGCCGATTACTCCGATGCCCAAAGCGGGGCCGTGGTGGCCACGCTCTTTGTTGTTCTTTCCCGCGGGTACGTGTTTGAGATCGCGGTGTATAAAAGAGACAACCCGGTATTGGAGTACGAGTTCTCGACGCAGCATTACCATGTGCGCGGGGCTGGCGAAGGCAAGGGGATTCCGGCGCTCGGGTTGGCGCAGAAGCGCACGTACCGGTTGCCTGGCTCTTCCAGCGTCATGTGCGCTGCTACAACCATTGGCGGATACCGACAGCAGCAGGAGGATGACGCCGAATCTGGATCGTCTGCGCTTGTTGCCACGCAGTCACACGTTCACCGGCTGGCATGGACGGGTACACTGGTATCGAGCGTGGATATCAAGCACATATACGATAACCCGCTGGCGCACATCCGCCAGGCCCTGTGCATTGCTGGATTTTCCGATGCTGCAACGGAGATCGAGGTTTATCTGTTCAGCGACGGAGTGATCCGCACGCTCACACGGAAACATCGGCACGGCGAAGACAGTAGCACAATGTCTCCACCTCCACCCGAGATACGTACGCTTGGCGCGGCAGACAGCACTCACCGGTGCACAGTGATGGCGTACACACCGGCCAGCCGACTGGTTGCGGTTGGCACAGCGACAGGCGACGTGCTTCTCTACTCGGCAGCAGCAGACAAATCCGAAATAGCCAGGGTTGGGCGGATTGCGTTTACTCACGAGCGAGGCGCACAGGTTTCGGCGATTGCGTGGACGCCCGACGGACTGGCGCTAGCGTGCGGATACACATCGGGCCATGTATGTGTGTTCTCGGCGCTGGGTTACGAGCTGAATATAACTCGACTGAGCGCGACGCAATCGCCGAGAGACACACATCGCAACAATGAGGACGGTGGAGGAGGAGTGGGTATGGCTGCTGTTCTTCCTGTGCCAGCAACGCTTGTGTGGATGCGCGGTTCCACTCGGCTCTGCGTGTTCAGCGACTGCTTATCTGCGATGGATGGCGGCACGGTTCTGAGACACCAGCAGGCCGATGTGCTGCCGTTTGCGCGCGCCGCCTCCTCCACCGTGGCATGCGATGGCAACACCAAGCGCGTGTGTTTGTTCTCGGACGACAAGGTGTTTCTCAACCTCTGCGAATTCGACCAAGCCGATCAGAATCAGAATCAGAACCAGAACCAGAACCAGTTGCATTTGCAGCCCGAGCTGCAGTGGCATGTTGCGCACATTCCGCCCGAGTACATAGCTTCCAACTGGCCGATCCGGTACGTGGCAGCAGACGACGACGGGCGCGCAATAGCGGTGGCCGGGACGCACGGGGTGGCGTGGTACAGCTGCGACACGCAGCGGTGGCGGATGCTGCGCAACCAGCAGCAGGAGGAGGCAATAACGTGTGTGGGCGGCCTCCTGTGGTACCACAACTACCTGGTGGTGGCGTGCATCAACCGCGAGTGCGGCGATCTGGCACAACTGCTGTTCTTTGCGCGCAACCGCCAGCTCGACATGACCAGCGATATGCAGACCGTTGTGCTCGAGCATCCGGCCGCCACCATCAGCTGCCACAACTCGAATCTGCTGGTTCTGTGTCGCAATAACATGCTGTACCAGTACGCGATCTTCGACGATGTGGATTTCATCCAGGTTGCGTTCCGCCGCCAGATCGATCTCTCTGCCAGCGGTGCCCCGGCCGTTGACCCGCCGCGCGTGCGGTCGCTCCAGTGGGTGCCCAGCGCACTGTTCGATACGAAGCCGGCGTTTCTCGTGCACCAGGGCACCACGCTAATGGTCGTCGAGGAGCTGCCGTTTGACGAAGCTGGAGCTGGAGCCGGAGGCACAAAGGATGCAGCGGCCGTGCTTCTGCGCACGACAGTGGTGAGCGACCAGGTGGAGATGACGATCACCAGCGGCGTGAACTTTGGCAACATGCACTCGACGGTGTGGTGGTTCGGGGCGTCCCGCCTCCACGCGTGTCTGATCAGTCTCGAGGACTTTATGGACGGCGGCACCGGTCCTCTGGTATCCAGCCCGGCGCAGAACCAAACGCAGGGGAATCCACTGGGGAGGCAGCAGCGTGTGGCGATCCGCGTCCGGCCCGAGTTCTTCCCCATCGCAGTGTCGGCAGACAAGGGAATGGCCATCGGAATCGACCAGGAGGACTGGGGCGCCTTCGACGACCACACCGTGGCCGGCCTCTCCCGACTGCCCGTGCGCGCCAAACTGTACCTGCACAACATCCTTGACCACATGCTAACCCTGGCAGCCAATGCCTCCGCCGCAGCCGACCAGGATGCGCTTCTGTACGCGGCGTGTTTCGAGCACCTCGAGTTCTTTGCCCACGCCATGGAGATCCTGCTCCACGAGGTGCTGGTGCGCGAAATG
>JANBUF010000067.1:0-12371 GCA_027579215.1 Coemansia sp. BCRC 34490 | reverse complement strand
GCCGACCGCGACTCCTTGCCGCCGAAGCCGCCGCCCATGCGCTTCACGTGACACACGATGCGGCTGGCGGCCACGCCCAGCGCCTCGGCGCACACCATCTGCGCCTCGGTCGGGTTCTGCGTGCTGGCAAACACATCCAGCTCGTCGCCCTCGCCGCGCGGCACGGCCACGGCGCCCATCGGCTCCAGATAGAAGTGCTCCTGCGGCCCGCAGTACGACTCGCCCGCCAGCGCGACGTCCGCCTCCGCCAGCGCCGCATCCACGTCGCCGTTCTGCAGCCGCCGCTCCTCCGCGAACCACGCGCCGGCGCGCGCCGCCTCGCGCACGCCAAGCACCGCCGGCAGCTCCGCGTACTCCACGCGCACCGCGCGCGTCGCGTCCTGCGCGGCCTTCAGCGAGTCGGCGACAACAAGCGCTAGCGGCTGCCCGACGTAGTGCACCTCGCGCGTCGGCAGAATCTCCTCGTCGCGGAACACATTCCACACGTTCTCGCCCGGCACGTCGCGCGCCGTCAGCACCCGCCGCACGCCGGCGCGCTGCAGCGCCTCCGTCGCGTCGATGCCAACCACGTGCGCGTGCGCGCGCTCCGACAGCACAAGCGCCATGTGCAGCTCGCCCTGCAGCGGCGGCATGTCGTCCACGTAGCGCGCCTCGCCGGTCGTCTGCTTCAGCGCCGACAGATGCGCGACGCCCTTGCCGACGACTGCGCGGTCGCCCACCGGCGCGTACTCCTGCGCGCCCTTCGACACCTCGCGCGGCGCATCGTCCGCCGCCATCTCCGCCGCAAGCCCGCCGCCGAAGCCTCCATTGCCTGCCACGCCCAGCGCCGCGCACGCCGCCGCCCAGAACTTCAGCAGGAAGCTGGTTGTCAGCGCCGTGCGGTACTCGGCCATGCCGCCGGGCACCGCGTAGTCCAGCCGCATCTCGTCCTGGCACGCCGCCAGCATCGCATCCAGCGTCGCCGCGTCGCCCCACGCCCGGCCGCCCACGCTCTGCGCCGTGCGCGTCGCCAGCACCGTCGTCGGCGCCATTCCGCCGAACGCAAACGCCGCCTCCTCCACCGCGCGCGTCGCGCTGTTGATGCGCACGCGCAGCCCGCACGTGACGATTGCGATGTCGTCGTCCTTGCGCTTCGCCTGCTTGAACGCGCGCACGCACTCGCCCGCCGCGTTGAGCGGCACGCGGATCGCCAGCATCGCCTCGCCGCGCCGCATCGCCGTGCGCCGGTATCCGAGGAAGAACTCCGACATCCGCACCTCGCGCGTCGCCTTCTCTGCCGCCGCCGATGACGATGACACCAGAACCACGCGCGCATCGGCTGCCAGGAACACCGGGTTGAGATCCGAGATCGGCGACGCCGTCACCACGTTGCCGGCAATCGTCGCCACGTTGCGGATCTGGTTGCCGGCAAAGTACCGCAGGTTCTCGCGCAGCGCTGCAAAGTTCTGTGTGCGCTGCGCTCCGTGCTTCGCGATCAGCCGCTCGAGTTCGTGCTCAAAGCGCGCCAGCGTCATGTTCGCGCCAAACGACACCGAGTCCGAGTCCGCATGCTCGGTGATGCGCTGCAGCTCGGGAATGTCGCTGACGTACACCTGCGTCTCGAACTTGGAGCGCTTCAGCTTGATCTCCACGCCAACTTCGCTGTTCCCCGCCACCAGCTTGGCGTCCGGATGCTCCTCGAGCACCGCCAGCAGCCCTGTGAGCGTCAGCGGCCTGTAGAACCGCTGGCACCACGATGTCGCCGGCTCCTTTGCTACTATCTTCAGCGGCCGCATCTGCGCCTCGCCCTCCGTCTGCGCCGTGGTGCCCTTGGCGTACCGGATCAGAAACGGCGGAAAGATCAGCTCCTGCGTCGGCTCGTAGCGCTTGAACTTGGCGATCACCAGCTGCTTGTCGATCTCTGCTTGGTTTTCCGCGGCGGCGTCTTCAGGTGCTACTGCTTCTGCTTTGCAGCATGCTGCCGTTCCGCTGGCCTTGCCACCACAGCACGATGCCGATGCTGACGATGACGATCGTGGTGGCGACGATGACGATGGTGACGATGCCGACGGCGACGGTGTTGCCAATGCCAATGCTGCTGCTTCACCCTCTCCTTTAAAGGGCGCAGTTGGCTCGTGCACCGCAAACGTCGGCTCCTTTGGCTTCTGCAGGCGACAGCATCCATCGATCCCGCATCCCTTCTCCTGCTCCTGCTCAGACTTGCTCACAGCCTTGACGCTGCCGTCAGAGTTGACCACAGCCGCGCCGCGCTTCCACGCCTGGTCCGCAAACGTCTTCGCCGCATCGAGGATAGGCCGGTACCCCGTGCATCTGCACAGGTTGCCGTCGAAGCACTCCTCGATCTCGCGCTCCGTCGGGTTCGGGTTATTGCGCAGCAGCGTGTACAGCGACATCACGAATCCAGGCGTGCAGAACCCGCACTGCGAGCCATGCAGCAGCGCTATCCGCTCCTGCACCGGATGCGGGTTGGCCGACGTTCCCAGACCTTCCACCGTCATCACGTGCTTCCCGTCCACCGTGTACAGCGGCGCCAGACACGCGTTGACCGATGCATGCGTCACCTTGCCCTGCTCCACATCGTACCGCGAGACCATCACCGTGCATGCTCCGCACCCGCCCTCGCCGCACCCGAGCTTTGTGCCCGTCAGCCCCGTGTTGCGCAGATACTGGAGCAATGTCAGGTCGAGGTCCGGCGACTCGATGACCACCTTTTCTCCGTTGAGGAAGAACAAGATGCTGGTGCCAAAGGAAGTGCTGTCTGTTGTCGTCATTTCTGCTACTGTCGGGACCAAAAGGGTGTTGGTTTGTTTGTTTGAGCCAAGCCAGATACAAATATAAATAAAAAAAGTTGAATGAAAGAGGGCCAGCTGTAGCTTTTAAGAAAAATAGGAGTGGTTAAAAGTAGACAAATGAAAAGATAAAAAAAGGGAGAGACTAAAAGGGGAGGAGCCGTAGGAAAGAAATTAGACGATGAGATTGGGAAGGGCCGTTTATATAGAAAAGATGGCTTGCTTGTTGTATGCTCTACAAATAGATACAAGATTAGATGAAAGCCAGAGATGAGAGAGGGCAAGTGTGAGAAAACAGGGGAGCGGAGAAATTAAAAAAGAAAAAGCATCGATGCCAGCAGAACAGCGTTCGCTTTGACAAAAGCTTATTTCTCTTTTCACAATGCTTAATGCTAGACAAGAATAAATAGAGAAAATGCCATCCATCCCTCTCTCCCGCATTGTTCCGCCTTCGCATAAACGCCAGTCAAAAAACAACAGCAACAACAGCAGCTAAAGAATAGCCTTTGTTCACTCCTCTTTTTTCTCTGCGCTAGTGGTGGTCACATGCAGCTAATAGTATAAAGGAAGCATCCACTCTGATTGCTAATGATGAGAGGCAGCAGCCAATCACTGCTACTTTTTTCTCTCTTTTACGCAAGCTCGCTAGTAAAATTCTCCGAACGGAATCTACTGGCGCTGCTTTCGTCGGAAACGGGTACTTTCGCCATTTTCGTTCTTTTTCTTTGCCCGAGCTGCATATAGTTTCCTTTTCTCTCTTTCGGCTCGCACCCATCCGAGCCGCGGGTTTCATAGTCTGTGCGCATATTTCGCCAAATTCTCCTCTGAAAATAAAGCCACCTCTACCAGAAAACGATACTTTTACTATAGTATTATTCTAATAGAATTAAATTGGCCCGAGGCAAAGAAAAATCTACAGAATGTTTCTTCTCTTTTCTAGTTTGTCGTCACGCTTCTCTTTCCACTTTCTCACACCAAAAACATTTCCTTCAACCCACATTTTCCATTTTTGGGTTATCAAAGGTCTATTCTCTCTTGACCTTGAAAAAGCCAACGTTGCTAATATATACCCACTTTGCTTTGCTAATATCTTTATTTGCGCACTCTTCAAGTTTTTTCAGTGCAACGCCTGTCCCAATTATTATATTCAGCTTTGAAACATTGCGTCCTTTCATTTTATCTTCCCATTCCAAAGCGACTGGGACGCCCTTTACATCACATCTCTTGCTTAATGATAGCTTGCCTAAATACCTACCCTTAGGTTTCTGTAATGCCATTCTTTTAACTTTTTAGCAACCAATACAATTAATAAACAAGCCTGAATTAGTACATATATAATGGAAGATTGTTAACGCAGAGAAAAAAGAGAAGCAATGTTTAGTACGAATACTATTCGGTTTAAATCCCCCCTTTTCACATTTAAACAACTTCTTTGCCCCACCATTATTTCAACCATCGTTTCATCTTTGCATTCTCTTCCCTTTTTAGCCAAATAGGTTTAATGCAACGTAGCAGTCACACATTTCTATCCTGGCTTCTATTTTACAAAGCAACGTCACAAGTCATTCAATTGGTGTAGGAAAGCCAAAACAATAAATTTTTAAAATGTAGCTTGATTCGGAATAATTTGCATCTTATTTATTAAAAGGCAATCCTGATAAAACATAATTTGTCTACATGATATTTAACTTGACAAAACTAAATTCCTTCCAATATAAGCTGCCTCCAATGATGTTAATTTTTTTGTTCCATCTTCTAGTCCTAATAAAGTAATGGATTAGCCATTCATAATATTATATTAAGTCTTTATAAATCCAAGGATTACCAAAGACCCACAGGTTATAACTCCAACAAAGCTACACCTGCATTTTTATCTTTTTTCAATAGTATTATTTTTCACACTCATAATTTCTAAACATACTGTATTTATTGCTAAAAGTGGCCAATACCTTCTATTTTGCTGTTAGAATTAAAGCACAAGTTACTGTTAAGATGCCATTACTGAAATGTGGATAGCCATAGTCTTGCTCATCTAAAACCATGTATACCCGATATTTCTCTCGTTAGTTTATTTTATAGATTATTGTTGTGTGCTGTGCACAATTGAATTGCTAAGCCATAAAAACTATAATCAAAGTAATCACTTTTTTCTTGTCCTTTTACTTCTTTAACTTGAATATAATCAATATGATCAATATTATGTATCTTCACTGTTACTTTTTTGCTAGTACTTTGAAGAAAGGTATTAATATTTTTTCTTGCTGTTCTGTTAGCAGCGCTCATATTTATTGCCCAGCAGTCGTTTTGTAAATTGCTGAAGCTTACTAGTTGTAGTGATTACTGAAGTTGAAGAAAAAAGTAAAGTAGAGGAGAGTGAGATATGGGCAGAGAAATACAGAGTTTATATAGCAGGCAAATTGTACACAGCCCTTTGTGTGAATGCACACAACCGCTTTCTAAAAGCATAAGAAAATGTAAAAAATGCAAAAAAAAAACAAATCGTAGCAGGCAAAAGCAAACTTGTGAAATAGATATGGAAAATATATATCAGCTTATGACCCACCCATTTCTTTTTCTTTATCCATGTATTGTAAGTGTTTCTTGTTTAGTAAGATTGCCCAGATATTTACAATTGCAACTAGCATATATTGAATTGCGATATAGAAACCCCACTGCAGTGTTTCTGGGTGTTTTCCTTTTTGAGCTGCTTTCAGTTTTCTGCCATTATGGTGTAATAAGAGTTATATTGGAAAACAAAAAATAACCAAAGGAAACCTACTAGGATTCCACATTAAATCTTGAAAAGTTGGACCTTATATACCTACAGAACACTACTTTATTTAATTTTATGACATCAATTGTAAGTTGAAGTTTCTAGCCTTCATTTTCATAAACACAAAGTTTAAATGCTGTTAATCACTTACCCCAGTATTTTGCAAGCCACAGACCTTACAGCTTACACTTTACATGACTTCTATTGCTAATGCACCTAGCATTTTCTACTCTGCAGTCATAATTAGAGCATGCGCTATTACAAAGCTGTAGCTTTTATATGCAGGTAGACATAGTCATTATTATTTTAAACTATGCAGAGTCTTCCTCTTTTTCTTGAATTGATGGAAGATGTAACTTTCTGTTTTGTATTCCACACTTTTTTCTTACATCAGCAGCATGACTAGAATCAAAGAAGCCTAATGATTCCCCAGCAAGAACACGGATTTCAAAGACCTCTTGCCCACTTATAGTTTTATCATATACCCTAAGCTCTCCTCTAGCCTTATTGATAAAATCTTGAACATCCTTTTCAACAAACTTTATAATGTGCATAGTAGTAATCAGGGTAAATGGAGAGTTTGTGTAAATTTTTAAAGCTTACTTGCTGTAGTAATAATTTCAGGTAAAGAATATTTAAGATAAAAGGAGTAAGTTTTGAACAAAGAAAACAGAGTTTATATAACAGGAAAATTCTAGACAATTCTGTGTAGGAGTTTGCATATGTATCTAATATACGTAATAATGTCATAATCATTACGTAGTGTTCACAGCAGTCAAGAGCTGCCCAAAAAATCAAAATATTATAAAGTGCCTTTTTTAGAATATTGTGTCACTGATTGCATTTCTTGTATTGCATGCTTTTAACAAGCAAAAATGTTTACCTTTTCCTTAGCTAAATCGACCTGAGATGAAATGTGAGAAAGTGATATACTAAGTTTATTTGCCCGTGTGGGTATAGCAAATGGTTTAAAGAAAATCTATGAATGATATCTGGTTAAAGAGCTTTGGGGGTTTATGTCCATCAACCTCATGGCTATATGAACTTGGCCATGTCAACTAATTTTAAGAAGCCTGTCTTTTTGTCCACACTTGTAGCACTGCTATTTTATACTTCTATTGCTCAGCCTCACCAAGCCTTGTTTTTGGCCACTTTGGAATACTGTAATCCATGCTACTCCACTGTGGCTGCTTTTTATTTATAAGTCGCCATTGTTGTCCTGATTTAATTCTCGATTTCTTAATATCCACTACCCATCTCTCTCGTATATAATCCAATATTCTTCTATGTCACGCTTGTATCTGCGGCACACGTTTTAGCTGTGTTTACAGCTTGTGATAACATCTGCGTTGTCACGTGATTTTAGCGAAGATTAAATCATAAGGGAATTTAGCCCTGATTACAGCTGGCCTAGTAACAGGGCAGTTCAATACCCTGACGGAGACATCGCAAGTTATTAATTTTCTCTCTTTTCCTCAGTTAATTTTTTAGTTTTATTCTTATTTATTAACAGAACAATATTATTCTAAGTTTCTCCTCCTCCTCCTCCTCAGTCTAGTTCTTTACATTGCTACAGTTTCTCAAATTACTAAATATTAGCACAGCTTTCAAAAAATATTATTCCAATTTCACTACAAAAATATTTGCCTGTAAAACACTAAATATAATTTGGAAAACCCTCTAAAAAGAAAGGCATACTCAAAATTCTATCATGAAATATTTACTAGTGCATGCCTTACAATTTATCCTTGGGACGTTCTGTTTCCAGAATTTCCACCAAAGCGTCTAATTATATCTTGTAATTCCTGATCTGTTGGAGCAACAGCATTTCTACGACCACTATTATATTGTTGAGATCCCTGTCCACTTGATCCTGATCCTGTGCCCGAACCTGAACCTGAGCTTGATCCACCTTTTGTTTCTGATGGTGGTGCTCTTTGTTCTGGTTGTTGACTAGACATTTTTGTTGTAGATATTGTTGATGATGTTGGTGAATGAATAATGTAAAAATGGATTCCAGTGGCAGCAAATGCTTCCTTTATATACCTTTCCAGTTAATACAAATTTCATTACACTTCTTATAGTATATTCTGTGTCAATGCTAGTAATTAATTTAAAATTATTTTTCATTTAACTTTTTTGGCTAGAGAGCGTGAGGTCTCTTGACGTCGTAGTAAAGAAATAAAATTAATTTTGCAAACAATATACGTGCAATCAATTTCCCCAAAATAAAATTTTAGGCTCATAGTACTAACATTCTGTTTAATTTTCTGCTACCTATTCTTTTTAAAAAAACATAGTCATTTAATCTTTCTGAAATGTGTTATTTAATATGATAGTTTATGAATAGTAGACTTTAGAGCGGCTTCTATCGAAATGACCAGATATTTTCATATGTTTGTAGCAAATTAGAAATGTGTGGAATAACGTAAAGAGTAAAGCAAAAAGACACACCATACGTGTGTATTTCCGTCCCCATTTCCCAATTTGGCTCTAAATTCATTAAACAATTTCTAATTTATTGCTGTATTTGTCATCCATTTATTTTTTAATTAAAATGAATTTGTACGAGCAATGGGAAATAAAAATAACTACAGGAATTTTAATTAAACCTTGTTTCTTGCACTAGGCAATAAACTGCAGTCGTTTGATTTCATGTGTGCGTTTGATACTTTGTCCAAGCAGTCAAAGTTCATAACGGCATATAGTTTAATAAATTTGTATCCAGGTATTTCCACTGATCATAATCGTCAATTATTTGCATAAAAATTAGACGTAGTCCACAGATTAGCATCATTTTTACAAATGATCGACATTCCACTGTTTTCTATTTATTTCAGAGTAGAGAAAATGTGTAGCTTTGCTTCACTGTTGCAGTTCACAAAGAAAAATGATGGGGAAAAGTGTAAACAAAAAAGTTGGGGAAAAAGCCAAGCGTTTTGTCGTTTTCTAAAGCGAATCCGCAGTCTTTTCTCTCCGAGCTTTGCTGGCGGTGTTGGGTCTTTCTTTCTTCTTCTTCCATTGTTTCTACACATTAAATAGGCCGTTATTGTTCTCTAAACCCCCTTTTCCTCCTACTTCTTTTTACACCTCGGCAGACAACTACGTGCGTAGAAATACTCAGCGATGGCGGGCAATAGCTGGGGCGTGGTGGCCAGACGCGTTGTCAAGGCGCTGTATCTGGTTGGAATGCTTGTGACAATGGCAGGCCTGGCGCTCATGTACGTGTGGGCCTACAAGTATCTGGAGGCAGCGCCGCCAACGCTCAACCGCGCAAACCCGCCGCCAGACGCAAAGGATCCGACTTTCTACCGCATGTCGTGGCAGGGCGACGACACCGAGTACGAGGCAAAGGTGTACGCCTCGCCGATAAAGACGCTAACCAAGGCCAATGCTGACAAATTCTTTGAAACGGCACAGGAGCTGTGGCACCTGGAGCCACATACGCTGGAGAACAGGTATCCGTCATACAAGACTAGCGTCAAGGTCAGCGTGGCGGCAAAGTCGCTGGAGAAACACACGGATGCGCTGTACGCACACATATTTGTGCAGAAGAGGGGGCAGTTTGCGCCGCATCCAAACGTATCGGATCCGTTTGCAGTTCACAAGTACGCGGAGCTGGTGAAATGGAGGCCCATCCATCCGGAGCCGGTCAGAACGGCCTTTCCGTTCATCAAGTTTGAAAGCGACGTGGCGGTGGACTACGAGCTCGTTGCAACAGCGGGCGTTTCGTGGGCGATGGTGCTGGAAAACCACGCCTTCACCAAGAAGGAGCTGCCGTTCGGAATAGTTCTTCCTAACAGCCCAGCGGTGGATAGCAGAGGAAAGGCTACGTACACGTACAATCCGCCACTTCTGCAGGACATTTTTGTCAAGAACGAGTGGCCCACGCACGGCCTTTCGGCATCATCCGACGCCGCACAGACCATCGATGTGGCGCTGGAGCTTGATGGGATCAAGCTGCGGTGGATCACGCCAAAGATGGTTGCGATGCTGATGATGCCGGCGGCAAACAATCTAACGATGACGCCGATCAAGGTGCCTGTGCCCGATCCCAAGAGCCCCGGCGGAACGCGGCTCGTTCTCTTCAAGCCGGCGCTGTACATTGGCGACGAGCCGCTTGTGGATTTCGTCTACTCGCGCGGCATCCGCACGTTCCTCTGCGCTGCGCTTGTGCTAATAGCCATGTACTGCGTCTATATGGTAGTCATGTTCCTTGGCATGTGCTTCTTCCTGGGTCCAAGGGAAAAGTGGGCTGGCTTCTCGCGCACCTCGTTTGCCATCGTTCTTGCCACCTACGCGATTGGCATGCTTGTTCTGGCCCCCTCCATCGGCCTTGGATCGGCCATTCTCAGCCCCTACAATGCGGCTGTCCTTGTTGTTGCGCTTGCAATGTACGGCGTTCCCCTTGATCCGCGAAGGTGGAGGGAGCACTGGGAGAGCCGCCGCCTCCTGAATCGGCAGCAGCACCAGGACCGGCCAGGATACCAGCTCCTGGAGGACACCGAGCTGGACGAGACGCCGGCGTCTGCAGCCAGCAGCGAAGAATCCGTGGATGGAGGAAGAGGAGGAAGAAGGAGATCTAGCGCAGGCAGCATCAGCAGCGGCATTGCTGACATTGCTGCCGAAGGCGACGGGACGCTGCCAGCTCCGGCATACTCTTCGGCAATCAAGGCGGACGATCCGCACGAGCACATCCGGAACATCCGCCGGAGCGTCGATCGGATGGCGATGCGGTGGCTCGTGCTTTCGGTTGGGCCGACGCTGGTGGTGACGTCGCTTCTGACCATCTTCAGCAGCAAGCCGATGTCGCTCGGCAGCGTGCTGGCCTTTGCCATCCAGCTGCTCATTGTGCTGGATGCCGTGTACGGCTCCGTGTGGCTGGTGCCGCAGATTCTTGTGAATAAGCGTGCGCGGTCGGGCGCGCTGTTTTCGCCGGGCTTCCATCTGGGCAAGATCGTCGTTGGCCTGCTGTTTGTGCTGTTTGTGTCTGTTTTGCGTGTCAATGGCGCCGTGGCTGGCCCGATGTGGTTCGTTTACCTGGTGGCCTGGCTGTGCAACGTCATTGCCTTTGCGCAGTGGGTAGCATACCGCTTCTTCTCCGGTTAGGAAAGCCTGTGAGCGTTGTTTTGTTTTGTTTCCATCGATTGCAATATACCGCTTGAAGAGTTTTCTTGCCTGGCTGGCCATTATCCTCGGCGGATATCGTCACGCTTTTCCCTTATGAAAGGAGGGGCCGAGCGTTGCGCTCAGGTGGCTGCCATTGTTCTTTTAGCTCTCTCCAGTCATTATGATGTAGCTGGAGCGTATTTTACTATTTCTTTGTTGAGCAACAATGAATGGCATCTATTCGAACCGAGATGCTGCTGCTTTTCTTGCTGAACCGTAAGAAAGTTGTAATCGCGATAACGGAGCACACGCACGTCGTCAACTAGCATCGACTAGGCTAGACTACGCTTGCTTAGCATCACTTTTTCTCGTATTGGCGTGTGCAGATCCCCGCTTGTTCCATCCTCTTCCACAGTCTGCATAGCTAGAGAAAAAGCACCGACCAATGGATTTCAAAGCAGATACCGCATTCGATGCTGCAGATGGAAAAAGAAAAGAGCCAGCAATCATGAGCAGCCAGTGCTGCGATGCTGAGCGCTGATTTGTCAGAATAGCCGTGATGGTAGTCCGTTTTTGGCAGCAGATGCAGCAGCAGCAGCAACAAAAGGACGCGATAGGAAAAAAGCTGTTGGAAAATAATCCGAAAAGTCCGAACGACTGCAACAATCAATCCCACAGCGGGAAAAAAGAAAAAGCAAAACCTCACTTGCCCTCTGCTGCGGTATTGATAAGAGAAAAATACGAAGAAAAAGAGGCTGCACATGCATGAATGGAAAGGAAGATAGCGCATTGAGGTCATGCCTTTTTTTATTTTTTATTACTCTTGGCCTTCATACGATCCTGCTTTGCTTTGCATTCCTTGGTTCGTTCGCGTCCAGTGCACCGCATCATCCGTCCTCCATTACTAATGGCTGTTTGTTTGCTTATTCATGTGTTTCCTTTCCTAAATCTATAAAAACGCTTCATTATTCTCCTCCTCAGCCGCCGTCTTTCCACCCGCTTGAACCTTTTTTTCCACTTTATTCTTTTCCACATTAAAGTAACAACTGTTTCCTCACTATTCCACGATCAAAAAATGTCTCTTCTTCCAAGCTCTCTATCATACCAGCCGCACGTTAGCCGCCGCCGGTCATCGCTAGCATCAACCACAAGCAGCGGCAGCGGCAACGGACTAGCTCCTATCAACACAGCAGCGCCAGCGGATGACGCGCATTTACTCGGATTAGCTTCACCCTCGTCACAGTCGCCAGGAAGCCCGCCGAGCTTCTCTCCATCTGCGCTTCTTTATTCTCCAGGCGCAGCAACAGCATCGGCATCGGCAATTGACTACACTTACGTTTGCAATAAATGCGGCTTTGGCACAGAGCTGCTGAGCGTGTACATGCCTCATACTGCGTATCCTTGCGGCGAACAGCCGATGGAGAATAACTGGGGAAAACTATAAACTCCTTTTATTCTCAGGCTCCGCCCCCTTGTGTAAAAGCGTGAAGAGCTAGTAATATTTTCATTTCCATTTTCCTGTATCTTTTTAGCCAATATTATTGCTTTTCTATATATTCTCTCGTTGTCTATTGCGTATTTGAAATGGGAGGGACAAACGGTCAAAATGGGGGTTCAGTGCATTTTATGTTTTACATGATATCATTTCACTCGTGGACCAAGGCAAGATACGCTGAGCCTGATACTAAGAAAAGTCCAGA
>JANBUF010000066.1:0-12399 GCA_027579215.1 Coemansia sp. BCRC 34490 | reverse complement strand
ACGGAGCGAGACGATTCTCTCGTAGGTGTTTGCGCAAGGGCGGGCGGTAAAGCTTCTTGCTAGAAATAGACATAAAAAAAGTGCATGGTTCAAATTTAGCTTTCGCAATTCAAAGGAGCAGTTTCATTTTTCTGGTAGAAGCTACTAAAAAATACAGTGGTTGTTACTTACATATGTGCGGTTAAAGATACTTTGCTGAGGCATTGCGGAAACTCTACTCATGCTATCGAGACGGGCAAGAACGTTGCGGTTGGCTTGTCGAAGCTCATTAAAGTAATCTTCCTGTCTTCTATCGCGCTCCTCTTGTCTCCTGTCGCGCTCCTCTTGTCTTCTGTCGCGCTCTCTTTGAGATTCAACGAGCCTGTTTATTGATTCATAAAGCCGTACCTCTCGCTCCTCTTGCCTTCTATCACGCTCCTCTTGCCTTCTATCACGCTCTTCTTGCCTTCTATCACGCTCTTCTTGCCTTCTATCATGCTCTTCTTGCCTTCTATCACGCTCTGCTTGAGTTTGAATTAGAAATCTCAGAGCATCAAATACTTGACCCACAGTGGAATCGTTCATTTTAAGTAAATTTTTGCTTTTGGAACAAAACTTTTATAAAGTAAAATGTACAGTTTGTTTGGAATTAAAAGAATATGAAGGAAAAGAAGGAGGCAAGTGAGAAAAAAAGAAAGCGAAGGGCAATATGCATTAAAGCGAAGTAAATGCCAGCTTTTTGTTTATTTTAATTTTCATACCCAGCCATTGGCTATCATCAATCAAACGCCCGCAAACTAAGCTAACTAAGCATGTGGCTACAGTATTATTAATCAGATCTGATAATGGGCTTACTTTCGATTGACCAGCGTTGCGGTTGACAATGGTATTGGGTTCAGACCCTTTCAAGCTCACATATATTGTTAACTGAGAATTATGGAGTTCTTTCGGCATTGTTTGAGCTGTTAGCAATTGCGCTGATGCCCCCAAAAAGAAGCACCGGTTATCAAGCAGCATTTAACATTTTTCTTTGCTTATTAATAGGCAGTTTCTTTAATATTAAGTAAACTAAGGAACGACAACCACAGCAGAATTCACTCAATGTAGACCCGAGGACAGCAGGATATTGTCAGAGCTACTTCCATTTAGCAAAAGCACCTTGCAGGTGCAGTTTCTGTTTCTAGCTGATCTCCACAAGGGAGTATGGTGGTAACCCATAGTGTGGTCGGCAAATAAATCAGTTTCATCATCATCCGAATAAAACACGGCTATTGTTGTAGTTTTTGTTATTATTATTACCATTTTTCTCTTTCTCTCTTTTTTTCGTTTGTAAAATCCTGCCTTTTCAACCATGGACAGCAGTCGACATGAAGTAAAAATAAAATTCAAGGAGCTCGAACAGTATATCGAAAGGATTGCTCGTGGCGACACATCAAACGACGATACAATTACTGCTGCTGCTGCTGCTACTGCCAAGGATGCCAGCGAGACAAACCATCAGCTTCTGACAGATCCCGAAGACGAGGACAAAATTGAGATTTCTCTGTTTCCCGGGTCACGCAGTGGATCAAAAAAGCCTTTAATAGCACCAGTCGAGACAGATAACGTTGCTGCAGATAATAACAAAAGCTCTGTGGATTGTGGAAAGCTGTTGACTGCTCTGCGGTTGCCGCTAGTAGCACTGGGGAGCGCCAATGCCGATGCACTAACAATAGACGGCGGAATCGGTGGCCTTGCAGAGAAGTCTTACAGCTGGTGGACTGGTATGGCGACCCAGACAGCATCTGACGAGCATAAAGCATTATCTGCTATGATTGCCAGTCGCTTTGTTGGACCCTGGTATAGAACGGCCATCCTGGGAACAAGCGCCAACCTTGTTCTAGCCAATCCCGAGTTGATGGAGGTTGCCCAGCAGTACCTGTCAGACCGAGTCACAGGGCATGCAGCAGTGGTTGCGCTTGTCACGGTGTTCGCGTCCAAAGTGGTGGTGAAAGCCCACGAGGACAACATGGTAGAGTCGCTCACACTTGCCACCAGACTGCTTGCACACGCGGCCGAAACGGGCATTCTGAGCCCACAGGCGATAATAGACAGGGTAATTGTCGCAAACAGAGACAAAGCGAATGGATCGGGAATGCGGTTGCCTATGGAATGGTCGGAACTTGTCCAGATTATGTGCTCTGTTCCCGAGCGCGTGGCTAATCGCGTTGATCCCCAGTCAGTGCCGCTCGTCCTGCGCCCTCGGCAGTACTTTGCGCGGCTTGCGCGTGAGGCAGTGGCCCTCAGCACCAGCGATTCTGCGCAGACAAGGTTTATAGTTGACCTGTGGACCAAGCTATGTCGTGTTGGGCAGTCGGACTACTTGTGTGTTGAGCTTGCAGCAGCAATGGTGCTATCGTCGTCCAGTGAATCATCTGGAGAGCTTGACCGCTTGGCGCAAATAGTGTGCTCGGTGCCGGTGCCGTTCCGGGAGACCCTGAAGTACGGGATCGCGTGCCAATTGGAGCACATTGCACGCGGTGCTGCAGGGATCGAATTCAACGCCAGAATGGCCAAAGTGTTCTGCAGTCTCCTGAACCACCACCAGCCGGATAGCCAGTCGGCGGCGGGTTCGGCACCAGCGCTGTCCGCCGAGCAGGCTGTTGCAAGCATGCTGTTTTTCCGCGGAAGCACCACGTTTATAAGCGACTCTGCTGCGTCGCTTGCGGTCATGCAGTCGCTGGTGCTTGCCATGCAGCTAATATCGGGAGACACGGACTCTGCAGAATCGGATCTCCCGTCTGCCAGCGATAGCAGTGACATTGTCATTAGCCCTGGCTTCCTGCACGCTGTGCTGAAGCAGACGATCATACCGGCGTGGTCGAGTCTGGCGTTTCCAGTCAAGCCGATGACGGAGCTGGTGCTGATGTGCGTGGGCGGGATGGCGCCAGCGGACCGCGAGCGCGTGGCAATGGCCAGCGTGTTCTCGGAAGCGATCCCGAAGTTCCTGGACGCGCCAACCACCAGGGTCCGGCTGTCGGGCATCGTTGTAGCCGACTGCGTTGTCAACACCAGCAGGGACGTGGATTTCGGACTGGACGATATACTCCGCGACGCCAAACGGCCGAGCGCGTCAGAGACGGTGGTTGCCAGTGCTGCGTATATCCGGGAACTGCGTGCGTTTGCTCGGCCGATACACGAGCAGTGGGCAGACACGTCCCTAGACAAGCCATTGCTGGTTGACGAGGCGATTGAGAGAGCGCGCGCATACGCAGGCGAGGAAGAAGAAGAAGAAGAGGATGACGATGATGAAGAGCAAGAGAGTCATTCGTCGTCAAATAGAGTGCTTGCGCCGCGCCAATCGTCGCTGACGGGAGGAGGCCCCGCAGACTCGGGGCTGCAGAGCGGGTTTGTCAAACCACGCACCCCGGCG
The DNA here is from genome assembly GCA_027579215.1 of Coemansia sp. BCRC 34490. NCBI lineage: Eukaryota > Fungi > Kickxellomycota > Kickxellomycetes > Kickxellales > Kickxellaceae > Coemansia > Coemansia sp. BCRC 34490. Next base: position 9,008 of record JANBUF010000066.1, on the reverse strand, counting down.
TTTCTGCGCGACTGTCTATCGTACCTCAAGCCAGCCAACGCGGCATCGGGATCGCAGGAGGCTGGCAGCGGCGATGCGGAGAAGGTGCGGATCGGCCTGTTTGCGCTGACAAAGTGCATTGAAAGCGCAAACACCAAGACCGTGGAGGAGCTGTGGCTCCAGACAGCCAACCGCGTGCTCTACACGTATAACCGGGGGCCCGAGCACCTCGATGCGGCGTGGGACCGGCAGCGGAGGAGCGCGCTGGTTGCGCTTGCTGTGCGCCTGCCGCGGGCGGTGGGACCGTTTCTGGCAGACCGGTCATGCGACCGCAACATGACGATCAGGGACCGCGAGCTTGTGCTGTCGGCAATCGCTGCTGCCTGTATCCGGATGGCTGGCGTTGAAGGCGACTCTGATGACGTCGAGTCTGCTTTGGCAAAACAGCTGGAGCAGACAGACGTTGGCGGAGCAGAAGGAAGCGGCGCGGGGACGGTTGTGCGGAGGTCGCGGAGACTCGATATTGTGCGCAAGGTAACTAGGCAGGCGGCGGATATCGAGCCGGCGTTCTTCTTTCCGCTTGTTGCGCAGTTCGGGCGCAGCGACATGAGCTCGGCGGCATCGGACATCCGGCGCAGCGCGGCGCTGCTGGAGCGGTATCTGAGCACGCTGGGCGTCATTCTGCATGTGTGTGGCAGCTCGGCGCGCCAGATCGCAATGGCGCGCGAGTTCTGGGCTGTTTGTCGGCTGGTGCGTGCGCTGGCCGACAAGAGCGTCAGCGAGGCGCCGCCGGTGCTGGAGGCTCTGCTGTTTGGAATCGACGTTGTGCTCAGTCCCGAGCGGGCGCTGAGCGCGCAGACGCTGGCGAGGGAGTTCAGGGCGGACATCGCGGACACGCTGGCGTGGATTGGAGTGCTGCTGGAGGAGCGCCAGGCGCTGCTGGAGCCCTCGGCTGTCGCTCACGCGGTGCGCATTCTCGGCCGTCTGCGCGAGATCCAGGAGAAGGTGTACGAGGACCGTGCAAGCATCATCTGACAATAGAATAGTATAGTAATTTGTAATAGTAATCTCGATTTTTGCTAGATTCTATTCAGGACATTCTACGTTCTGGTTCAGCGTGACGATGGGCTGCTTGCCGATCCAGCCGAGATTCGAGACATCGACCCTGATCTGGAACCGGATGGTCAGTGCGCCAGGACGCCCTGCAGGGCGATTGTGATCGCCGGTGACGGCAGACGATCGCGGGGCGCACTTGCCAAACAGATCGGTCAGCGCCGGATCCGCCATGTCGGAGGTCAGATAGTGCACGGCGGCGTTCTGCGAGTAGAACTGCATCTTGAGCGGCGGCGCCGGCAGACTGCTGAGCCTTGTATCGACGATTCTGTTGCCGGTGACGCCGTCGAATCCGAGCACATGCGCGCTGTTGATTCTTAGCGAATAGAAGTTGCCGCTGTGGACTTCGTACGTGATGCGCATCGGCATGTGCAGGCCGAACTGGTTGTTCTTTGTGTCGTAGATGACGCGCGCCGGCTGGAGCGCAGTCAGACTGCTGACTGACAGCGTTGGCACGCGTGGCCACACAAAGAACCCAACCACCGCGCCGGCCAGGATCCCGACAAACGTGAATGCCACGCAGAAGCGCGCCGGGCAGCACAGCCATTTGCCGCTGCGGTCTCCTTCTCCTCCATCGGCGGCTTCTCCTCCGTCGCCGCCCGGTGCGCCGCCAGCGCGCTGCTTGCGTGCCGGATCAAACACGGTTGGCTTGAACAGCCTCGCCTCGCGCTCTCTGCGGTTGCCGCCGGCCAGGAGGTTCATCAGTCGCCGCAGCCTGTCTCCGTCGGCCTGTGCGCGCTGGCCTTCGTCGGCGAACGCGCCCGGCGCAAGCAGTCCGTTGAACTCGTCCTCCTCCAGCACAAACTGCTGCCGCTGGGGCTCGTTTTCCTGGCGCTGGCCTTCTTCGTGCTTTTCGTTGGATGCCGACACTTGCTTCTGCTGCTGCCTTTCCTGCTGGTGCTGCTGCTGCTTGCGGACCGTTGTGCCACGCACCAGACGGCTGGGAAGCTCGACGGGTTCGGGCTCTGCATTGTATATGATTTTGGTCGCTGGAAGCCGCAGGGCTGCCGGCTCAAAGTTTAGCACAATTGCATTGTCCTGGAGGAGCACCGGCGACTGGATAATGTTATTGATATCAGCATCACCAGCAGCATTGCTATTGTTCTCGTCCAGCTGGCTGTAGTGATTGAAGTTATTGTACTCCCCTTCCTCCTCTGCAACCGCTCCAGCGATGCCGCCATTGTCTGGCTCTGGCTCATCGCCAAGACTGTCGTCGGTGTCGTAGGAGCTGTACGAATCGGCTGCGTACCTATACCTGTCGCCGTATCCCTCCTCCTTTGCTGCTTCGCCAGCAGCTGCCGGCGTCGACAGCGCGATGTTTGGCAGCGACTGTGTGGTGTTGCTACTGCGTGTGTCTGCTGCCAGCCCGTTTCCGTCTCCATCTGCTGTCCGATCGGCGGCATTGTCACCCGAGCAGTAGTATGTTTCTGACTTTACTAGTCGCATGTTCATGTTTGGACGTCAGATGCAACGCGAAATGGTAATAACAACAACAATGTCAATATCAATAATAAAAGGGGTTTAGCCTTTCTGCACGGTCATATATCTGCAAACGCCAGAGTAGAAAGGGTAGAAAAAGGCGGCATCTGCGTTATCGCTAACGACTAATGGCCACTATTATCATCAAGCATGGTTAGGTAAGATGAGGTAAGTGAGTCTGGCGGGGATGGATTGGATTCACCTGTCGAGCCATCTATTTCCCTTCTCTTCTCATATGTTGAACTAGCGGCCCATATGGGCATTTGAAACATTATCATTCTTTCGGGTTTCCCCTTCCTTTTCTCTGATTTGCTTGGGCTAATGCGGAGAAAGAGAGAGCGATCCTGGTGAGATATAACATGGATGCAAGCTGAAGATATTTATAGAATTTCCGAATAACCAAAGCAAGCAGCTATACATAGCATGTGCTGTGAATGTGAATGTGAATAAAATGACTGGCTGTCTGCCTGCCAGCTGGTGCTGCTGGTGCTGGCCTTGGCTGTTCCCCAGTCAGTAGTAGCAGTGGTAATAATAATGCTTCGTTGTGTGCAACAGACAGGCAGATAACAGACAGGCAGATAACAGACAGGCAGATAACAGACAGGGCCCTTCGCTTATTTCCTCTTCCTAGGCGGCGGTGATCGGGCGGATGGGCACCGACACAGGCATGCAAAGCTGCTCCAGATGCAGGCGATTGTCCTTGATGCGGCCCTTGTTGCCCACGCAGAAATCGTTGCCAAGAACAACATCCCGTGGCATATCGTTGGATCCGGCTGCTCCCTGCACAACCTTGAAGGTGTGAGTGAAAGTCATGTTCCCACACACAAATGGAAGCCCTGTGACCTCGCCAACCGTAGACCAGCTCTTGCCCGATGTGCTCCACACTCTAGAGTTGGGAGACACGCTTGTCACCGGCATACCCATCATTAGCGCCAGCTGCATTGATATCAGCGATGTCTGCAGCGATGGTGCCACGGCTGCCTCGACCTTGTGTCCGGCTATCTTTACTGCCAGCACGTATTCGTTGCCGGAAGTGCCTGTCTTTCCTGCGCCAGATGTTGTTGCTGCTGCTGTTGCTGCTGCTGCTGCGGTTGTGGCTGTGGCTGGCATGTGCTGCGTGCGAGTTCCGCCGCCGCCAGAGTTCCGCAGAGTGCCAGCGCCTACAAGCGATGCCTTCGAGTTGAGATTCAGCTCAGCCAGCGACAATGGCCGACCTGGTCCGTCGTCGCCAGACAGACTGGCAAGGAACATCGAGTGCGGCGGGTTGCGGCGTCTATTGAGCGAGGAAACGGCTGGCAGCTGCGGCGGCGACGGCGAAGGCGATGGCATTGTGTCTGGCGCAGTCGTTGTCTTGCGTCGGCGCGCAGTAGCCGCCACGTTGCCATTGCTATTGCTATTGCCATTGGAGGCGCCGTTTGCGCTGAAGTGGGCGCTACTGCTTGTGTTGTGTTTTCCATTGGTGTTGCTCTGCGGCGACAAAGTCGCCTGTGCCTGTGCCTGTGCTTGCGCTGGCATTGGAGGCGACGATGATGTCGAGAGCGCCGACAGAGCCGACACGCGCGACATGTACTCCACGCGGTGCTTGCATTCGTCACGCAGGTCGCCGAGGATGCGGTCGAGCGCTGTGTGCTCTGGAAAAAGACGGCGAGTGTCTGTGCGGAAGCTGTCAATCGTCGAGAGGAACGACTCCAGGTCGGCAGCCTGGCTCCTGCTTGTGCTGAGCGTCGCCATCGATGCCGACGTCGACAGCGAGCGGTTCTTTGTGCCGGACTTGTTGCGGAAGAACGGAACCTTCATTTGTGCTGCTAAAAAAACAGGTTGGTCTAGTAAGTATGTAGCCCCGGTGACTGTTGGCCGTGAGGAGGAGGAGAAAGGAAGGGCAAAAAGGGGTGAAAGAGCCCAAGAGCGTTAAAGGTGAAAGAGAAAAACAAAAAATTATAAAGAACAAAATATGAAAAAAAAGTGGGTGATGCGGAGAAAAATGTGCGAAAAAAAATGGTGGGACGATTGGAGACAACAAAAAAAAGCAACAAGTCAGCCCCCCTCCTTTTTGTCTTTGGCTTTATCTGTAAAGAAAACAGAATGCTTACACAAAAAAATTACATGAATGCGTGGATGAGTGAATGCAGCGAGCGCCTCCTCCTCCACCCCTTTTGTCGGGTTTATTTTATTGCCGAAACGACGTTAGGCTCCACCATCTCCGCCGGCCACAAGGCGCCGGAGAGGGAGAAAAGGGGACACCGCTCATTGTTAGATTGTCAGTCAAGGGACTATTGCTCCAGCAGTGGTAACAGCAGTGTTAGCAATGTGGGAGTGTTCAAACATTCGGGCAAGCTCCAGCACCGACTTTGCCGGGTCCTTCTTTCTGGGAGCTGGAAGCGAGTGTAGCTTTGGCGATACCGGCTGCAGCGGAGATGCTGTTGGGAGTGAATGCGAATGCGAATGCGAATGTGGCTGAGGCTGAGGCTGTGGTATTGCCACTGGCAGCGCAGCAGCAGAAGAAGCAGCAGCAGAAGAAGAAGCAACTCTCGTCGTCATCATTTTGTGGATCGACAGCGGCGCAGTCCGTCTCTTTGGTCTCGGCGGCGGCCGCTCCTTTATATACAGTGGCGCACGCAGAGCAATGGTCGCCTCCGACGATGCTGAAGCTGGAGCTGAACCTGAAACGGAGGCTGCGCTGCTGGCTGCGTCGTCTGCGCTCTGCGGGTTGAATCGGAGCGGCCTGCCTATGGTCCGCGTCTGCTGCTGCTGCTGCTGCTCGTTCCGGGTCCTCCCGCATCCCACCATCGCTGTAAGCGTTGCCAGCTGCCGTGTTGTTTCGTGCATGCACTGCGTGAGCTGCTGGAGCATCAGCCACTGCTCATCCAGCCGCTCACACATCTGCGTCCGCAGCTCTCCCAGACTGCCTGGATTATCCAACGGCTCCAGCAGCATTATATTATTACCAGATGTATGTATAACGAACGGACAAACGAATGAGTGAATATTCGCCCGTCTATATCTCTTCTCCTATGTGGTGGTGTTGCTGTGTTTTTGTCGTTATTGGAGCGGATGAGCTGGTAGAAAATGATAGTGAACAGAGCTAGTCTCGCACTTGATGGAGCCAACTCCCTAAAGATGATAGCACGTATAAGAAAAAGGAGGGTGTATGCGACAGTTGCTGCTGGTTGGAGAAGACAGGGAAAGAGCCAAGAGAGATCCGTTTACAAGACCCCTTTCCTTTCCTCTCCTTCATTCTCCCGCTTGTCGCTTGCATAAAAACAACATTAACAGGTACAGCTACAGCTCCACCACAACCGTAGACCGGTGGCTTACGCACCCCTGATAATGCAAAACACAACGTTGAGTATGGAACAAGACATATAATCACAATGAGAAAACAAACGAAACAAAGATAAATGGTAGAAAAATGAAACAAAAATAGACAGATATATATTTACTAAACGGGCTTCACAAAGACCGATGACAGGCGGTTTCGTCTGGCAGTCTCATAGCGTCTGGAAACCGTTGGTCTGGGCGCTAGGCCGCCAGCAGCTTCATCTCTTTTGACAAGAGCAGCTTCATCTCTGCCGTTATTTTTACTCTGCTGCTGCTGATGTTGTTGCTGTTGTAGCTGCTCCAACTGCTTCTCCAGATACTGCTGGCGGTCTTCTGTTTGCTGGAGACGCTCGACAAGCTGCAAGCGCTGCTTTGCGATATAGGCAAGGTTGTTCTGCATCCGCTTGACCTGCTCTTGCATAGCATCAATACGACTCTCTTCCATCTGCAGCCGCTCTGCCAGCGCACTGTTCTCGTCCGACTCTTTCTGGCATACAAGCTGAAGCTGTGTCATTCGCCCCTCTAGCTCTGCTCTCAGCGAGCTTGCCGAATCAAGCTCATTCTCCGTGGCTCTGCGCCGGATGCGTGACTCGCAGGTTGACGATACAACTTCATCGATGCGGCATAAAAGATCAGTCACGCTGTCAGTGCTGACCGGCGTTCTCACGCCAAATGCCGATGGCATTGATTGAGCCTGTTTGGCCAGCTTTGTATCAACATACAGTCCAGCCGAGTTTATCGTGGAGATGCTGCTTCTATCTGTCAAGGATCCATTGTCTTCCGAAGAGCTAGATAAACGCCGGTTGCTATTAATGCTGCTGCTGCTGCTGCTGCTACAAGCTTGCTCCGGCGCATAGCTTAAAACAGACGATTTGCTCTTTTGGAGATTGATGCCGTCAATCCGCGGTAATGGCGCCGACTCGCAAAGATTAAGCAAGGATACAGGGCGGCCGCTCTGCAACAGCGCCACCATCTTCATCACAACATAGAATTCGCGACGGGTCACGGTCTCGCTCTCTGCACCATTGCTATTGCCGTTTGCTACCGCGAGTCTTAATATATTCCGCACAAACCCAGGATGGATATGCGCATCGTTACCTATCAAGGAGCGCACATCTGCCAATTGCACAATCCCACGACGCTCCTTGTCCAAATGACAATATACTTGGTTGTAGGCGCGGCTTTCCTGCTGCGTGGGCCGCCATGGGCGCAATGTCTGGTTGAATCCGTTGCTGCTGCTCATTTTTGTAGAAACGCGTGGAAAAAAGAGGTTGACAAAATGAATTGGTATAATACACTTGGCTTAATAGGCGAGAGAAGTATGTTTTTGCCTGAAATAATGAAATTGGACCGGCAAGCGTCGTCCCAGCTTAAATACATTTTCCACCATCTCTTGCTGTGGACCATTTGGCCGCCTATTTCTTTCTAAAAATAATTCTGACAACCTTAACCTCATCATCAACCTCAGGATACAGCCATACATCTCGTTTAAAAATAGAAAAAGTAGATGCATGCATACATATTTGCGCATGAGACAACCTTTGGAAAATCTCCATCCTGATTGTTGGTGCGCTTCAAACTGCAAATCAACACACTATGATGGATGGTTGGGTTGTCTTGCAATCGCGAACCGTCCAACAGCCAGTTTTCTACGTCTGCTAATAATAGACCGACAAATATGACACCCAGTTTATTACTCCCTTTTTAACTACGGTTGTCAGAACAAGCATTATTATTTTATTGTGCAAAGATGTTTGCTATTATCCGTTGGCTAGAAATCTTTTTGATACTCTAAGAATGTAATAAAAAACTAGGTGCGGTTGGTCAACAACAAGATAGCATTTACTTTCCATAAACAAGTTAAAGATTAAAGCACTAATTGCTAATGTATTGCACTTGAAAACCCCGCTGACCACTAATTCCCAGGCAGCAATCCACCTATCTATCTAAATATCTATAGAATGCAGAGTTGCTTATTTACAGGCCTGTTTGTTGTTTTGTTTAGAATTCTTTTACACTTTACTTTGGCCAACGGCTACTCGTCAAAGTTTTTCTAGCTTTTTTTTAACTTTTCCTAATCTTTGCACAAAAATATGGACTGTGTTTATACGCAGTGTGGCAGAATCAGTAGTGTTTTTATCAAGTTCATGGTTGCATGTTTTTACACGGTTATGACGCAACTAGTAATATCTTTTCTTTTCTCTATATAGCCTGGCTGACCATGTGCATCAAACTAAGGCTAATGGCAATATACGCATCAGAATATCCGTATTCTTTCAATTCCCCCTCTAGGTTCTCTGTTAATGTAATGCGGGCTTCACTCTTGGCAGTGTACAGGTCGTCAGAATCAGCACGGTACTCCCTACTCTCAAGGTTTCCGTTGATGGGATGCTTGTAATGCACAATCACTGTTGTTCCGGTACACATTTTTTGTATCCAGTTGAAATAAAAGAAAGGATAAATAACTGTAAACGATGATAGACACAATTTTTTCTTCCAAAACAATAAGCTTCCAGCTTTTTACCATTTTATATACCACAACACGAAAAGCCCTAAATCAGCCATAGTTCAACACAGTTTTATTAATTATCCAACTCTCCATTCCTGTCAAGTTTTTTCCACTTTAACGTTTCCGTATCCGCTTTGTTATTAGAGAAATAATATTTTGTTGGGTGAATGGCGCCATATTCTAGCAGAGCACGAAATTTTGCAAGCACTGACTGTGGAAACATTTTTCACACACTTTTCTGTGGAAAATAAAAATTATAAAGTCTAGTCAGGTGTAAAAAGTACTGGAGAATGCAAAAAGAAAAGGAGGCAAAGTAAAATTGTTGCTGTGAATTAGTATTCGGCCTGTGTTACACATACTTGCTTTAACAGCAACATTATCTACCTTGTAACCTTATTTCCTTCAATTGTCTACTTGCAAGTTTTATGATTGCTAGATTTCATTAGAAACATTGCCATTGCATACACACTTTTAATCACTCATTCACTAGCAAAACAATTTCAGATATTACACGTCACTTTTTCTTACACTCTCCCCCCCCAGTCAGAGCAAGCTGTGCCCACAAAAGTCATGGCGGCCAAATCATGTCCCTCCAGTCATCCACATTGTA
>JANBUF010000065.1:0-12410 GCA_027579215.1 Coemansia sp. BCRC 34490 | reverse complement strand
TTCGAATTGTCCAAACCTTCAGTGCTGGCAAATAAGCCATTCTTCTTCGGAATAATGAAAATTTATAAAATAAATGTTGTCAACTTTCTGCTCTGAAAGTTCCCTCAGGATCCACCCCCACTTTTGGTGCAAGCTACCAAAAGATAACCCTTTCAGAGTTTTGAGGGCAGATCCCTTGACTATTAATTAAGTTTCTTAATTATTACTAAAATTATTATACTTCTAATTGATCTCCTTAGGGGATACAAGCCTCCAACTTGCTTTGTGGACAAAATGGGCTGATTTACTTTGTAGACAAAAAGGTGATCTTTTGTAAACAATAAATGCAAGCTTCTTTTGGACATTTCACTGACAGAAAGAAGATTGAATTTGCTCTGTGGAAGAAAAAGCACATCATCCACCTTGAATTGGGTTTGACCACTCCCAAAAAGAACATTTCCAGACCCCCTTTTCTCAGTGGTTTTGCCACTAAAAGCAATGTTTTGTCCATTGCTTTTTTTAAAGCTTAAAAGATGTGGATAATGTTAGGAAGAAGATTTATTTGCTCCACTGTCAATGAACCAGGTGTCAGCACTATTTGCTAGGTCAGAGAAGGTTGACTATGCCATGGCATCACTGTCCTGCACCTTGTTCCCCTTGAGAAGCTGGCAATGTTTTGCTCCATGCCCAAATCTTCTACACAGCTGACAATGGATCACACTTCTCTAGACCATTAAGTGGGAGGGAGTGTCTTGGGTTTTCTCCAGATCTGCAATAGCTTCTGCAGTTTTTTCAAGAGCATGCATCAAAATGTCTTCTTTGCAAGAATCTGTGAAACATACCTCCAATGCATGATAGTGATCCAAGCTGTTGCTCACAAATGCCATCAGGCATGCCTTTCTCAGTGACATTGAGTGGTCAGGAAATTCTGCAAACTTCCTCTTTAGGCAATGAGTACTTTTCAAAAGTGTTTCCTCTGATCCTGGCTGTTTGGTCAGCATTTCCATGGCTTTGCATTTGATAACATGCCCCAATGCATTAGTGTACATCTTACACATTATATTTCAGATTTGAAAGGCATACAGTTTGCTATAGTTGAGGAAAATGCTTGGTGCAATGGTGCTCTTCAGGACCTGTCTAGCACTTGCATTCCCCTGCAAGTGCTAATTCTCAAACTGTTGCACTTCATCCTTTATTGTGTGTTTGTCACTGTCAATGTACTCAGTGTCACCTTCTTCTTTGGCATAAATTGTAAACAAGTGCTCAATGCACTCAGTATTTAACACTGGAACATAGTTGTACAGTTAATCTGTATAGTCATTAACTACAAGATCAAAAAGTTTATTGCCATTGTTAATTATTCTCTTTTTATAAACAAATTATTTTTCTTTAATAAATAACCATAACAGCAGTATTTCTTTACTTTGCCATTAATTTGAGGATTGATGTGGGCTATTTGTTTCAAATAATGACAAGACGTTGTGTTTCTTATCTGTCGCAAATAACCTTTTAAATATTATAATGTATGTTATTTACTCTGTAGAAAAATAAACAACTATTTCATTTAAGCCTTTTCCGGATTATGCCTTTTATAGGTGGATGCCTCTTGCTATGTATCAGCCTGCTTCCTTCGATATCTCTGTGTGAACTGTGGATCTGGTTGTACTAAAATCAGACCCTGTCGCTTGATACCATCATGCATCATATTACTATCTGTGGCTATACTATTATTAATATTTATATAATACACATTTAATTTGCAATAATACCAGCATAGATTAATATATTGAATAACTAAAAACTATAACTCTACTGCTGGTGCTTAAATGTAATTAAGATTCAAGTTATGCTTATATATTTCAATAATTTATTTTTTTTATAATTGTGATAAAGTAAATGGTCCTGATATCACATGTCTTTATGGGCTGTGATCAGAGAACATACAGCCCAGGTTTATTTTGGTACTTCCCCCAACAATCGGCAGGAATGCTCTTTAGCTTGTTTATGTTTTATTTTTATTGAATATACTTATATAAACCCTTAAATTTGGTAGCACCTTGGCATGATCTGAGTCGGTCTTTTTTTTCTCTTGGAGATCAATTAGAAGTATAATAATTTTAGTAATAATTAAGAAAATCAATTAATAGTCAAGGGATCTGCCCTCAAAACTCTGAAAGAGTTGTCTTTTGGTAGCTTGCACTGAAAGTGGGGGCAGATCCTGAGGGAACTTTCAGTGCAGAAAGTTCACAACATTTATCTTATAAATTAGAATTAATTTCCATTGGTTATTCAAGAATGACAGCATTTACTTAGTTATTTCCATTGGTTGAAAAGATTATCAATTAAGAGATTAAAATAAAATGACATTATATTTATCAGATATAAAAACTAATGGTTATGTAAAAATTTAGAGGTAACTGAGTTTTTAAATAAAATATTTATTTCAAGCCTGAATATTGCAATATAATGAAGCATATTGTAGCATGCTGCTCATTTTTATGCAATAAATATTTTATAAAGCAACACTAAGCAAGCTTTAAATATTAATTCATTTAATTATGATGCTCTTGGGTGCCAACATAAGTGCTTGGAATTAATTGGCATTACCAAAGTGACTAACAACTAGTGGATTATAGCATATTTTTGCACTATAAAACATTAAATATAATAACTTTTTACTGTAGCCTTATGACTAATAGGCTAGTCATTACATTGAAAAGGCATTGAGTTTTCATTTAACAACACTTTATAAGAAAAAGTGAAATAGCCTCTAGAACATTTCAAGACAATATCTTTTTTCAATGTATTTCATAATAATATTTAGTATAACATGTTTATTATGTGAGACTAATAATAAAAACTAAGACAATGCTTGATGAATAGTTTTAAAGCAAGGTCTTGTTAGCTACATGGTTGACTTAGTAAACATATTGTAAAAGAAATTTAGGGGATTAGCCTTAGGGAATACTGTATCTTTCCTTGAATTTAGCATATGGTAAGAAACCATGATAGTTTGCACAGTCTTGATTGCTGCAGTAATATATATTCTCTCTTTTTGCCTTATGTTCAGCTCCGCCCCTACAAGGTATAGGCCTTGATTTGTCACATTTATGGCATGCAACAGCACATCCGCAGTTTGTAATAGTTGGCATCAGGTAAATGTATCTACTAATGTATTAAATGTGTAGATATTATACTTTGTAGTAATGAAATTGAAAATGTGTAGTTTTCATTGCTGTTTTTTGTGAAAGACAAATTGTTCACCTTTTATATTAGTTGGTATTGATACATTAAAATGAATAATAAGGGGTTGAATATCTAATATGATATTTATTATATTGTAATTCTATTATACTCGTCATTTATCAGTCAGCTGCTTTAATTTATTATTAAATATTTTTTAATTTACACAAATGACGTGTGTCAGATATTGGTCATGGTCATAAACGCGTCATGTGTAATTATAAAGCAATAGCTCAAAAAATTTTGCACGTTTTTAATTAACTATATTTTGGGTTTAATTTACCCTATATTTGTTTAATTGCTGACCACCATTTCTAAAATCCAGTTACTATTAGTTTCAATTTATTAAACCTAGTCTGCGCAAGCATCGCTCATTACTTGATAAATTCCAGCTGTTTTGTTATAGCGTTATCATTGCCGTTTATGAACCTTGCCACAGTGAGAAGCCCCATGATACTTGATATTATGCAGCATAAACGTTTTTTTGCAAAAGTTCCGCCACAGATGCAGTGGCTCTATGCGTTTGTTTTCATTGACCATATTTTTTGGCATTAACGTAATATTGTCAATCCCACCCGACGTTCTGTACAGAACAACAGCAAAAGCGTTAAAAAGGTTATTACTTGGCAATGCTATTCGTTGGTTAGTCAGAATGGAATACATGCCAATCAATAATTATAGACAACGTTCAGAAAAACTAAAAGAATGTATGAAAAAGTAAAAAAGGATTACAAGAGGCGGAACAAAACTAAAAAGGGAAATAAAGATGATCATGCTGCACATGCGAAAAGAAGATAAAGATTACTGGCTTATTCACTTTTTTTTTCAGATTAGATGAGTGAGAGCCGTGTGAGAATAAAAATAAAGTGGCATGCACAAGGAAAATGAGAGGTCATATGCTCCGTTGCATGCTATTTTTCTTCTTTTTGGAGCTTCTAAGAAAATAAGCCGAGAAGTGGTGGGTACGAGCTTAAAGACAAATAAAATGCATGGAGAAGCAAAGGCTGGCTTGTGCACTGAATTTGTTTCAGTTGCTGACGGGACATTGTATTATTAATACGGTTTCTGCCCTAATCCTTTGGGGGGAAGGGACAACTAAACGCTTCGTGCTTCACCATATAAATGACAAGGGCCATTCTCTCGGTGGGCGCAAGAGACGGGAACAACGGCATCTCTTATCCTTACTCCCAACGATATATACTTTTAGTTTTAACAGACACGAAAACATTATGAGCAGCACAGACATTCCTCTCAACTCCGGCCTTGGGGCGCTGACGACCGGAAACGGCAACCCGGTTGCGAACAACCAAACATCGCAGACGGCCGGGTACTATGGGCCGGTGCTGATCCAGGACTTTCACCTGATTGACAAGCTAGCGCACTTTGACCGCGAGCGCATTCCCGAGCGCGTGGTGCACGCAAAAGGAGCTGGTGCGCACGGATACTTTGAGGTAACCAAGGACATCTCGCATCTCACGTGTGCAAAGTTCCTCAGCGAAGTCGGCAAGCGCACACCCGTGTTTACGCGCTTCTCAACGGTTGGCGGAGAGCTGGGGTCGGCCGACACTGCAAGGGACCCACGCGGATTTGCAGTAAAGTTCTACACGGAGGAAGGCAACTGGGACATGGTTGGCAACAACACGCCAGTCTTCTTTATCCGCGATCCTATCAAATTCCCCGACTTTATCCACACGCAGAAGCGCGACCCGCGGACGCATCTCAAGAATCCCGACATGCAGTGGGACTTTTGGTCGCATGTTCCCGAGGCGCTGCACCAGGTGATGATTCTGTTCTCCAACCGCGGCACGCCTGTCGGATACCGCCACATGCACGGATACTCCAGCCACACGCTCAAGCTCGTCAAGGAGGACGGGTCGTTCCACTACGTCAAGTGGCACTTCCGCACGGACCAGGGCATCAAGAACTTCAAGGCCAGCGAGGCGGCGCAGCTGGAGGGCGCTAATCCGGATTTCGCCACGCAGGATCTGATGGAGGCAATTGAGCGCGGCGATCATCCATCGTGGACGGTCTACATCCAGGTGTTCAGCGAGCAGGAGGCGATGCAGATGAAGTACAATCCGTTTGACGTCACCAAGGTGGTCAGCCAGAAGGACTTTCCGCTGCACGAGGTCGGACGCATGGTGCTGAACCGCAACCCGGAGAACTACTTTGCCGAGGTCGAGCAGGCAGCGTTTTCGCCATCGCACATGGTGCCGGGAATAGCGCCGTCGCCGGACCGCATGCTGCAGGGAAGACTGTTTAGTTATCCGGATACGCACAGACACCGGCTGGGCGCAAACTATCTGCAGCTGCCGATCAATCGCCCAATCAGCAGCGTTGCCAACCACCAGCGCGACGGTCCCATGTGCTTCACCGACAACGGTGGCCGCCGCCCCAACTACGAGCCGAACTCGTTTGGCGGTCCCGCGCAGAGCCCGCGCAGCCAGGAAATTGCCGCCCAATTCCACGTTGACGGCCTCGTTGCGAGACACACGTACGGCATCACCGATGAGGATTTCGACCAGCCGAGGGCGCTGTACCGTCTGCTTAGCGCCGAGGAGCAGCAGGATCTTGTTGACAACATCGCTGGCAACATCGCAAAGGCAAAGCTTGTTTTCCAGCGCAGCATTCTGCCGCATCTGAAGCGTATTGACAGCGAGTTTGGCGCTCGCATTGAGACCATTCTGAAGCAAGCAAACCCAGAACTGTGATTAGTTTCACCTGTTTATCTGCGGATGATTCGCCGGTCTGTTATTCCCTTTTTTTTACTTTCTAGCTAGCATTTACTCTAACTATACGCTATGTCAAGAAATTCCTTACTCTCCTCCCCCAAAATGAAAAAGGGTCAGCCGTGACGGATGAAAGACTCCAGCCAGGCTTGCTTCTCCCCCAACTTGTTATCCTCTACTCAATATTGAATTACTTTTTATTAGCTTCCGACGGCGGGTCTTTTCCATATACCGTATTAGATGTGAACAAAAGGAAGGTTAAAATATGAGAGAGGAAAACTTTGCCTTTCCGCTGGGGGGGGTTGGGGTGGGTGAGACTTTAGCTCTTTCTTTTCCGTTCTAGCAAAAAAAAAGTGTTGGGAAAATGGCGAAAGGCGGAGGTGAAATTGTAACACACAAACTTTCCACTCTTATATAGCGTTTCGTCCCTTTTCCGCACCCACCACGCATATTTCACTCCTCCGGCCTTCATTCCAATCCATATCGCTAATACTTAATATTGCATTTCATTCATCCTTTTCCCAGGTTAGCTTTCTTTGCTTTCTGCTTTGCTTTTTTCACTCTTTTCATGCTACATCTTTAGTTCTACTAGATACATCTTTATAAAGTAAGAGTAATAAATGGCACCCTACGTTGTACTGGTTTCGTTCAGCGACTTTAGCAAAAGCAAGTTTTGTGATTTCGTAGAGGTTCCCGTTGATGGGACATACAGGCAGTTCAAGTGGGCGACGTGCGAAAGACTCAGAGAGGCCAAGGTGGCATTTATCAACGCAGACGAGCTTGCCTTCAGAACAAGCGCCGTGAGTCTGGACCAGCTGAATGACGATGCCAATTTCCACGATCTAATCCAGAAGCACGATGTCGTGGAGATTGAATCGTGCTACAGCGCCATGGGTCCTATTGCCCTGTCCTTTGTCAAAGGCAGTATTGAAAAAACCTGTATGGACAAGGCCTCTGCTGCTGAAACCACGAGTGTTAATATTCCTGTGGCACTTGAGAGAGAAAACACGTTGGTTGAAAGCAATGCTTTCTCTCTGAATAGTGCTGCCAAGATTTTTAATAACGATATTTCTTCATCCTACGCCACCCCTGATAACGTTTCCTCCTCAGACACGCACTTTGCCAACAATGCCATCTACACCTGCTGAGAACGCTCGACTGCTAGCATGAATCTGCATTTCTTTTCCCAATTTCTGCCATGAAACAATTGTGTACGAATAGCAATAATGTGGTGGTGCGAGTCATGCCATTTGCTTAGCGATACCAACTAGCGTTGCATACATATAATTGCTCCATGTACGTTGATAGGGCTTTTAGTAACAGAGAAATAAAACGCATCTCACAAGTTTAAGTCTTATTTTTTAGATGTTGGTGCGCTTCTTCAATTAATCACACATAGCATACGCATTGAATAAATGCACTAGTAATAAAGACTAATGCCAGTCCACAATGTTGTCTATAGAGCGCGGATAAAGCTTATGCTACACGTCTGGCAGTTGAAAAGACAAGTATATTGCACATCTTTACATTTCCTTTATGAACCTTTACACTTTTACTATCCAATAAAGTATTTCACTTACTTGAATAGCATTTTTGCCGTTGCGTGGTAAAAATATTGTTTTTTATTTCAAAAATGTGTAGTAAAATGGGTGCAAATACTTGCTTATACTGCTCGGCACAGCCGCATTTATCGAGAAATAGAATGAAACGTTATATAAAAAAAACTGACGTCAAAGAGATAGTTTTAATACAAACAACCACCGCTCTTTTTTTTTATCTCTTTGCCCACGAGTTGCTGCTTCCATACTCTTGCGCATCATACTGGCCTGACATATGGTTTGGCTCATACTGGCCAGGCACATGGTACTGTTCATGCTGGTAAGGGACAGGAATTTCCTGCTCTCTGTACTGGGCAGGCGGCGGGTACTGGTGCTTTTGGTAAGGCAGCGAAAGCTCTTGCAGCTTATGAGGCAACTTGAACTTGTGCTTGAACTTCTTCTTCAAAAAGAACCAGGCTCCGACAAGAACCATGGCAAACACCACAATGCACACTATTATAATTCCCGCAAGCATGCCGGTTGACGCCGGGGTTGATTGAGCTGTATCATCGCTATTCTTTGGTTCAATGCTGACCTCGCTGGAGCTGCTGTGGGTTTCATGGTCGTCAATTTCTCCTATTCCTACATCAGCCACTGCTGCGGCGCCATTAAGACCTGCTATTACTCCCAATGGAGAGCCGGCCACATTATATGCAAGGGTTAGAAGAGCAAAAGCTAGCATTGAACTTGGTTGCCTCTTCATACTATAAACTATTGGGTAATTTTTTTGTTGTTTTCTGTTTTTTCAAATAAAAAAGTATATACTTAATACGTGCACAGTAGACAAAGAATTGTACAAAGAAATTAAATATGAGAGAGATGAATATTATACACAGAGATTCATTCACTCATTTTTCATTATTCACCCTCTCCCCCAACCAATATCTATATACCCGATAATTCAACAACAACAGTGTGGAGCATATTCGGATATTGCTTCAATTTTTCTTTTTTCTTCTACTTGACTAGTCATGCATTATTTTATTTTTAACGTTAAGAAGGAATATGAAATTTCTCTTGAATAAATCCAATCATGTGAATTGATGATATGCTTTAATTCGTCATATTCAATTTTCTCTTTCATCAGGTGTAAAATATTTGACAGTCAGGCTAATATCTGCATTGAGTAGGAAACAATTCATACTTTATAAACCAAAAATTAATAAAATATGTTGTGAATTTTGTTGAGCTATCAGATGACGTATATCAGCAGCTCAATAATTTCACATTCACTTCCGTTTTTTACCCCCCCCCCCCACATGATGAGAAAACGTGGGTCATGGTTTCGGATATTTTTCTTTGTGGAAAGATTAAAAGAGGAAAAGAAATTTCTTTCCATTTTGGAATAGTCTCGTGATTATTGATTTTCTATTTTATTAACACATTGTATAGGTTTAGAAATGTAGAAACTTTCATGGCAATCGACTCGGTAAATTGAATTATAGATAAAAGTTTCAATCTGAGTCATTGCTTCTTAAAGCTTTTGTTTCTGTTAATAGCTACTCTTTAGCTTTCAATATAAGCGTTATCAAAGACTAATTAAGTGCAAACAGCGCTTATAATTTGCAATAATATAATACAGCTTATCCTAACCCACATTTGCAATGTTGAAGGCGTTAAAACGCTTTATTGTGTGTGCAAACATTATATGCTTGTCATTTAAATTTTCTAGCGTACATTTGCAGTTTGATTTTGCTAAGTTAGAGTGCTATTTAATACCAAAGCTTTTGAGCAAATAACTGATTTGACAATAAATTAGAATAATTAAACAATTTGGATATTCATACTCGGAAGTTGGCAGTACAAAATTCATAATTTGTGAGTGTTTCAAAAAGAGAACACTAAAATTTTAACAATATAAAAATGTTGAAAAAACTGGCATTATTACGACATACACACACTTTGAATGCCAATGAGCGTATCAAGATACAACAGTAAAATTTTAAGATGAATACCAGTGCAATTATTACTGCATATGAATAACATTATGGCATTAAATTTTCCAACATAATGAGTTTGCCATATAAAAGAGGCTGCATTCTGTCTTTTCTTTAAAATGGTAAACGGCAATTATTCCCTTTTATTCTACATTTTATCAAGCTATTAGCCAGCAAGCCATTTTTTAGATATTGGATAAAAACAAGTTAAAATGTGTTATTACAAATGCGTAATTAATGAACATAATAAAATAATTTTTGATGCTGATTGTTGGCTAATGCAGCACAACACATATAAAGGAACATGCACACGGTGTTACAATAAAAGTAATGATGCAGTAAAAAGTACACTTATAAGTTGCATTTATACAATTTTAGATTAACAAACATTTAATGTCAACCAAATAATTCCGTAGTGCAAACATAAAACTGCATGTTTTATACTGGCATTGCATATCAAAATAAAGAAAAACGTTATCATATTGTCAATAATGTTGCCTTTGTGTTGAGTAATAGAGTAGAACGTTTTTTACCTAATTGGAATTTATAAAATATAATGGCAATGTCTAGGTTTAGAAATAAGCATGAAAAAATCATTTTTAGTAAAATGAAACATAAGACTAGTGCATTTTTAAATTTAATGCATTATGCGTCTGATTGATAGATTGGATAAAAATTTGACTTTGTTAATTAAGATGCTAGGATTTGAGCTGCGTTTATTAGATAAACTGGGCTAACCACCAAAACTAATTAAAATTGAAAAAACAAACTAACCTAATATAACACAATTTTTATGATGAAAACGAGGATATCAGACACTATTTTTTGGAATGTCCGCGTATTCAACATTTTTGGTGCTTGATTAAGAAATATTTTAAGTCTTCCTCCTAACAATCTGTTTTTAGGACTAAATTTAAAATTGACGTTGGCATAGTTACTTTTTCTTTTAAAAAGAGGTTAATCATTTTGCTAAACACAGAAACACTACATGGGCTAGCTTTTTAAATAAATTTACTAATGCAGAAGCAGCTCTAAATAGCTTTGTGGTTAAGTCGCAAATAGTAATATTAAAAATACTAAATGTTGACATTTCCTAGTTTTAGTCTAAACCAGACAAAACCAGTCAACCACAACAGTTAAACATTGCCCTTTCTTTATTTAACACAGACAGTCCTAACTACTATCATTGTGTATTTTGTAAACTTTATTATAATTAGTGTGCTTTCAATTGCAAGAAAAGTGTTATAAATAGAAATAAAATCAATAAACCGTAAAAAAGTAAAAAAATTAATAAGCACAACGCTACTTTATAAAGAAGCGTTGTGTAAGAAACAGAATAGATTAAATAAGAAATTAATGGAAATCAACAGGTTGCTTTTAATTTAATTAGTGTCATCTGAATTCAAAACACTGTATGATTGTAATATGATATTGACATCCGACTACAAGCCATTGTGTAAATGTAATATGATATTGAATTCTTATTGCAAACCATTATGTTTTTGTAATATAATATTGACAACCAATCATAAATAATTGTGTGTATGTCAATATCTGATTAGACAACATTGAAATCAAAATATTCTACAATTGCCTTAAGACAGCAAGAAACTTGAAAATGGCTCTCTCAAACATGGCTGCAATGTTTCAATAGCTAAAATTTTATAGTATGCAGGTTAAAAACCTTCAAGCAGCATTTGGTGAGAATAGCTTTGTCAGTATATATCTTTAATTTTTCTACGGTCATAGGCACAACCATCAGCTGGTCATAACATTAAAATATGAATTATGGTCTGACTATTAACAATTTAATAACAGTGTTATATAGTGTTTTAATTAACAATCCATTTACGTCATACTGTATGACAAACGTATTAAGATATGACAATTAAAATTTAAACTGAATACCAGTAAAATAATTATAGCATATGAATGGCATAATGGAATTGCATTTTTCAGTACAATAAATTTGCCATATAAAAGGAGGCGCACTCCTGCTTTTGTTTAAATGATAAACGGCAATCATACCTTCTATTATACGTTTAAACAAGCAATTAACCAGCAAAACATTTGAAATTTAGATATTGGATTTAAACAAGCTAAAAATGTGTTGGTACGAGTGCTCAGTTGGAAATCATAAAAGAACATTTAATTATTTTTGTTTAGCAGCGCAGCACAAAACATATAAGGGAACATGCCAAGAGTGCTACAATAAAAGTAATGATGCAGTAAAAAGTACACTTATAAGTTGCATTTATCCTATTTTAGGTTGACAAATATTTGAATTTAAACAGGAGAGTTTAGCAGTGCAAACATAAATGTTGCAATATTTATACGTGCATTGCATATTAAAGTAAAGCAAAATGTTTTCATATTGTCAATAATGGTTTCTATGTGTTGAGTAATAGAGTAAAACAGATTTCTTTTGATTTAGCATTTAAACAATAAAATGTCAACGTTCAGGTTAAAAATGGGCAAGAAAAACCACTTTTATAATATAATACAATAGATTAGTACATCCGTTTTAAAACATTATATCCATAGAATTTATGCGTCTTAAAGCTTGCGGATGGTTTGGTAGAAACTTCTTATTAAACACTGTTAATAAAAAATACTCAAAGTAAAACAAAGTTTATGAGATAAGCTAAATTAGCCACCAAAGCTAATTAAAAACAAAATTAATGAAAATAATGGAAATTAAAATAAAGTAAAAGGTTTTGTTATATTTGCAAATCATAAAAAATAAGTAAACCATAATAAAAACATTGGCAACACTGCCGACAACCCACATGCAATCTAATCAAAAAGACCCGGGTCATATTGATTACTTTATATTTACAAATCATATAACAATGGCTGCTTTTAATTTAATTACCGACATCTGAACTCCCAACACTGTATAATTGCAATATGATATTGACATC
>JANBUF010000064.1:0-12418 GCA_027579215.1 Coemansia sp. BCRC 34490 | reverse complement strand
CTGAGTGCATCATATGCTAACAAACAGACAATTGCCATCAATTGATGCTCTGGCATGTCCTTTTTTTTCCTTTGGGGGGGAAACCCCCATCACTCGCTGAAATCTCGTATGCATGCAGATGTGGAACAACATATTGTAATTGAAAAACTCTACTTTGCAATCTTTTGTTATTGCATTGCTATTTCATTTATCCCTTCATTTTCTCCTGGTCATTTGTGCTTTCCTCTGTGATTTCTGTCACTTGTCCTTTGTATCCATTTCCTGCTTCCCATCCTCTATTTTTAATTGCTTTTGGACTATTCGCAATATTGACGCCATACTAATACACCCTACACTTTGTACACAACAATGCGAATCATCGTCTCCGATATAGAGCTCCAGCGAGCCAAAGATGTACTCGAATCGTGCGATCTTGTCTCGCCTAGCACCAAAGGCTGCTACTCCTCACGGATTGCTTTGTGGATGCACTACTGTGCAGTGTGCTGCAACGGAGACGAGCAGGTCACTGGTCAGCGTCTAGCCGACTATGTCGAGTGGATGGTCTCCTCGGGCAGCGCCGAACGCATCCGCCAGGGCACTACCCATATTCAGCAGGTTCTGCGCAACCAGCTACAAGGCGTTCTATGCTACTGGCGCATCCAGCATGCGAATGTCCCAAACGCCGAAGACCCGCGTGGAGACTCAATATTCAAGACAAAGTGGCAGGAAATTGTGATGCGGTATCCGAGCACACGCCATTCACGTCGCGCCGAACCAATATATGGTGTTCCAAGGGTGACCACAAACATAGTGCCCAAAGTCGAAAACCCGTCAGCCATGGGTGTCAATGGTGGCAGCACAGGTGGAGCGCCGTATCCGGGACGCATGGGTGCCCAAGGCCCACATGCTGTTCCTGGCGGCTACCCTGCAATGCGCCAACCACATCTAGCCAATGCCTCCAGCCCCTCGATGCCACCAGCATCGGCTATTCAGCATGGCAGAAATCCAAACTACAGACCACATCCTTCACAGATGAACCAGTCCCGCCAGTCGTCTCCTATGCATGGGCCACATCCTTATGCATCGCAGCAAGGGGCCCCTCAGCGCTCCTGGTACCAATCCTCATACGATGAACGCGCCCAACAGACTCGCCATCAGTCACCGTCAACTGTAAATGGCCAAGCCCAATACCCTGGTCCCAATCCTAATCGCTCGACCATCCCCGGTCCTGGCGCGGGAAGGTATCCACAGCCATCTGGCCCATACGGCCAGCAAAGCCAGACAGTGCCAGAGAGGGTACCGCCCGTCTCTGGCGCTTATTACCCTAGCAGACCCAGTTATCCAGCCGCTCCTCAGCATTCCAATCCTATGGCTTTCCAGCGTCAACCAGCTTCTTATACTGACTCTCAAGATCCTCGTGCTTCCCCGCGCATGCACCAGCAACAATCTTCGGAATTACAGAACCGCCAGACAGATGAGAGCCTTGCTAGCAACCCAAGCGCGTCTAAGGAGGCATCATTCAATGTTTCGACTGGTGCTAACAATCCTGAAACTGTGTCTCGGCAGCATAATCCAAATACTTTGCGCATGAGCGCGGAGTCTGACGAAGGCGCTGTTTCAGGCATGTCCAACAGAGTCCCCGACAGCAACGACATCTCTCGCCTCACGTCAGATAATGCTACTGCAGTCCCATCGTCGCCAAGAGCCCCTCGCTCGCAATATATCTTGGAAGGGATTTTGCCTGAAGAGATTCCCGAGTGGACCATCGAGGACGAGGAAGAGAGTGCTGAGATCCCCGAGGGACATCTGTTGAACCAAAATGAGTCGATTGCGCTGAGCATCCGCCAGCTAGGCGTTAGGCCAGAGATTCAGATGCAGACACGCGCGCATGTGCTTCTTGGCCTCTCCTCGTGGATATCTGCATCGTCGCGCACTGTCCTGACACTTTCGGATATCTGGACTGAGGAGGCCGTGGGCATCTCTTTGCCTAGCACACAGCCACATGCAAAGAGACTCGATTCGATCACCATGTCTGAAACCGATCCTGACAACGAGTCCAAGGACGAGCCTGAGAACGGCCCCGAAAACAGGTCTGAAGTCTCGTCTAAAGATGCGTCAAAAGATCAAGATGGTGCTGAGAACAGCAACGCTGAACCTGCGGAATCCGAACAAAGCAATGAAGGTGACAAGGAGCCCACCCCCGAGAAAGAGATGACAGAGGGGTTGGATCACCAAAAGCCGTCGGAGCAGCAGCAAGAAAATGCCGACGATGCAGGATCTGTAAACACTGGCACCGATCTTGAAAAGCAAGCCGAATCAGGCCTTGAGAATGAGGCTGGTGCAGAAGAGGAAAATGGAGCGGAGGACAAGGATGTGCCTGCAGAAACCTCGGAAGCAAAGCCTAGCGAAACAAGCAATAATCGGCAAGATTCGCAGCAACCACTCCAACCATTGCGTGTTCTATCAATCGCTCTTCACGCACCAGGCAACCGCACCGCCAATAATGCGTCCGCTAATGACAAGGTAAGACAGCGGCTATGTCATGTTCTGCATAGCTTGTTTGCATCATCTCGTGTATATTGCATATGATGGTCATGTGAGGCTCTATATTTATTACACGGGCTATTGTGTGCGTCTTATTTCTATCTTAGCTAACAAATGCTGTACTGAGTCAAGCACTATTCTTGCTTGCAATTTATATGCATAAAATCTGTTTTTACTGTTTTTCTTGTGTAGGCATTTGTTCTGCGGCACAGGAATCCGCTGCTGTGTCCTTGGGGTGCGCTGGCATTCATGCTCTTCTCGAGGTGGCATGTCGCAAACGAGCCAGCACCAGATTTTAGCACTTCTGCGTGGCAGTCACTGAAGCTGTTTCCGGAGCTCTCGGAACAGGGCAGTTCTTCCGCCGACAACAGCTTTAAGCATCTGTTTGAAGAGGCCCTGTCGGGGGTTACAAAGGACAAGTAAGTATTCTGCCATTTGCGTCAAAATCAACGGTGTATTTCTATTCTGCAACTCTCCATCTCATATGTTGATTGTCTTGTTTGCAATGTTTCCAGAGTGTGATACTGCATTGCAGAGCATAGTGGCAATATTATGCTGTTTTGGTCGTTTTATACTTCTTTTCCATTGTTATGCAGCCTGTGTGTGTGGAAATGCCGGTAGCTTTGTATGATCGGGCAGCGGTGGGGGGGTGTTTTTGCATCCGCGCATTCTGAGCTGCTGGTGCGTAGATCCCTCATATGTGGTGCTTCTGCACCGATGCTCGTCTATTTCTTTGGCCGGCCAAACGCACGCACAAACACAGTTTCTTGTTTGTTTTTTTTGTTCTGTCTGGATAGCTTCCACTTTGGCGGATATTGACCACTGGGGCAGCCACCGCCTTGCCACACTGTTCCGCAATGATTGTCACTTTTGTTTCTAACTTTTTCAAAGGAAAAAAGGTGTCATCAGAAACTAGTTGGAATGTCTGAATAATTCACATATAATGCCTTGCATGCTGCTAGAATAGCTTATGCATTTTTCTATTTGCCTATTCATGGAGATGTATGGCAGATCCCTTTCTGTATCTGACAATATCCACAGCCCTGCAATAGATGCATTGCCTTTTTATATATACAAAAACAAACATAAATTACACAGCATTCCAGAATACAGTAGCCGCAATGTTGTTGTTTTTCCTTGGGTTCACTGCGACTTTCTCCATTCCATGCATTGCATTAGTTTGCTGGCATTTTCCATCGGGTTGTCTATATTCACAATACCATGCTTCAAGCATGGACATGCTCTGGAGAAGCTGCACATTCACTAATCGAAAAACATGTATAAACCATGTGTTGTTTACGTTCTGCACGCTTTTTCTGTAGGCTTGATGGTGCCAAGGTGATGAGTGACTCTGGCTATTTCTTTGCCGATGCGTTTGGGCTTGTTCGTCCAACTGTCTCTGGGATCAAGGGTTTGGACGGAGTTGATGGAATAAGCACAAACACTCTTCTGCCAGAGGTGCTATCCGCTCTTGTTCGTTCAAATGCAGGATATCCAGCAGATCCAAAGAAGGAATGCACAGTGCCCAGGCGCTTTGGCGTTATGCCACCACAATCGCTGCAAAAAGAGGTATTCCCCTGGATCAAGCATCTTCTCATCGGCGCCTTTGAGCAGAACAACAACAATGACGATGTGCGTTCGGCCACACGTCTCTTGCGGGTTTTGCGCGAGCTGCGGATTGTGTTACTGCAAGATGTAGCATTCTTGATGGAAATGCCATATCTGAGAAAGGTCATTGAGGATAGCGTATTTTTCAAGCACGACCTGTTCGCCTCTCCCGATTTCCAGGAGTTCCGCCAAGAAATGCGCGCTGCTGTTGCCGAAACAGAGATTCGTGACATGGAGACCATGTGCACTGCGGCGGTCAATTGGGTAAAGGACCGCAGGATCGATGCGCCCGACGGTTCTATTGAGAGAATGATTCCGACTGCTCCTCGTCTTCTCAACCCGGAAACGTATTCGGTCTCGGCGCAGGATCCAAAAATCGGTGATCTAAACCAGCATGCCGGATCAAATATGGAAGCCCTGTCGCGGATATCCAATTCACAAAGACCCTCGGATGCATCTTCGCTGCCGGGTTCTCACGCTGTGGATGAAGAGCGTAAGCGTCAATTGGATGCTGCCGCAGGTGAAGGTGGCGACAGTTTTGGCGAAGCATACGACTCTGAGAGACAGCCAAAGCGCAGCCGCCGTGTCTACGAAATGGCTTTGACTGGAGGAACCCCCTACAGAATATATGGCGACGCCACGGCAGCAGGCGCCCAGACGGGCCAGCCAGGATCAAGGCCTTTTGTTATTAACAGCTCAGACAATGTGGCCGAGGCACTGAACAGCTTGCGCATGGAGAACGACGATCTCAAGTCTCATGTGAGGAAGCTCGAGTGGGTGCTTAACCAGCACAAGGCTGAAGTGCAGGCATGGATGAGCAAGATGGAAAAGACAATGCAGAATAGCTCTGTCGCAGCATCGCGCCAGTCCTCGCCTCACACAAGAGGCGACCCTGTGCATGCGTTCCGCGCGGCAGCGCCGCCCAACGCTTCGCCAGCAACAGCATCCCGCCAACTAGCATCTGACCCGAACCTTCCGTCTGCAAGCCCAGCGACACTAACCTCACGACAGCAGTCGTATCACGATCAGCTGAGTTCTCAGCGCCAGGCATCGCAGCCATCAACGCCGCAAACCAGGTATGGCGATGGCCAGTTCCAACAGCCGACCAAACACGCTCCAGGCTTGCATGCGCAGTCGTCGTTGCACGGGGTTCGTGAAACAGCCGGGTACTACGAACGTACTCCTATCGATGGAGTCAAGCCTCGTCAACCTCATCAAATCCCAACACAGCCTATTGCGTCAAACGGAATCCCAGTGCAACAACATTACGGGAAGCACCAGGACTACAGAGGACCACCGATGCGCGCCCAGATGTCGCCAAGAGGCCAAGGCGATGGACAGCGTCCACCACAATCCGAGTATTCTGAATATCGCACTATGCGCCCGCATGATGCCCCTGGATATGGGGAGCAGGGCTGGTACCCAGGTTCGTTCGACGAACCAGTCTACCCGGCCAGACAATAATCATTGAAAAAGTGTCATTTTTATTACCATCTTTTGTTTTGCTTGGTTTGCGACTAGTGGCAAAACACATGTATATTTTTCTTTCTCTTTCTTCGTTTTCTATTTTATTCGTTTATTTTGTTTATAATTGATAGATTATATCTGTTCAAACACGATGCGCTGCCAGCCTAGCAATATCTCCGTACACTGCGTCCCCCTTCCCTACTCTGTTATCGGGGTGTTTAGGCGGCTTCTGTGTTCTCCCAGATGGTTCTGCTGATGTTCGTGGTAGAACTGCTGCTGGTTGTGTGGATGCGCTGGCATATCTCCAGGTGGTGGCAATGGGTGGCCAAGCCTGTCCATAGGCATGTCGGCAAAAGGGTTGGATGGGGCTGGGTCGTGGTCTGGCTCTGGCGCATTGACTCCGAGGTTGCCAGCATATCCGGCCGCATGCTGCTCGCCCTCATACTGGCGATTAAAGCGCGCCAAATTGGGAGAGGCAGTGCTACGCATCTGCTGTTTCTTGCTCCTGACGGTCAGCCAAACAAGACATATGTCGATTATAAGCAGAGAGAGCATCAGACTTGCGCGCCACGCAGCCGCATGCGATCCAGACAAGTGGCGGAGACGTACAAAATAAAAGACAAGCTCGACGGCATAGATGGCGCTAAGGGCGCTTTGGATGGCAATGGAGATGTCGTGACGCCTTCGCTTGGCCATCCCCGTAAGCTGTGCGAGCTTGCCGGTTGCCTGTGAGTAGCGGGAGTGCTCGGCGTATCTGCCGCCTTGGCTGCTGCTGTTATGACGGGATGTGGCTGGCGGATAGTCATACATTTTTGAAAAAATAAAAGAGTATTGAAAATGGACTGGTTTGCTATTCCAGAATGAACAGAACACGTCCAGGCGGTTAACGTTGTTTCACTCCAATACGTACTCCAGCATCGACTGGGAGTGTGTCTAATTTTTGCTCATAAACACACAGACAATAAATAAGCCTAGATTTGCTAGTCGGCTGTGGTTTACTGTTGCTGGTTCCATTGGTATCGAAAAATAGCCATTTTCATTTTCTGCACATCATTCACGGTACATACTGCCTCCATGTTTTCTGCTTGTACTTTTTACTTCTCCACTCAATTGTGTCATTCTCAACAACCCCGACGGATGCGTTCAGCCTCAAGCACAAAAGGAATAGCCAAATGGGATTGAAGGAAACGAGCTTGAAATAGGCATATTGGAAAAGATTCTGGGTTGCAACTTGTTGACTTTGGGGAAAAGAGATTCTTTTTGTCAACATCCTTTAATGTAGAAAGGGGTTAGCTGAAAGTAGGATGGACAAAGTTCGTAAACACATATGACTAGAAAGGCAAGGTAAAAAGATAAACGGAGGAAAGGAAACTACAATGTGTAAAGGCCACCCTTGTGGAGCTAAAAATGAGTTTGTTCTTTGTGCTAACAAGAGATAAACCATAGCACAAAAGATCTTGCACAAAAGACGAACTTTTCAGTTGGTTAAATGAAATTCTAGCATTTCCTTTTTCTCACCTTGTTGCCTGATGAATCAAGCTTTTAATGGTGTATCTCTTCATACAACTTTCTTTAATTATTTGTAATTCTCTATACTATAGCTCGCAAGGTTTTAATTTGTATTCTAACTGTTCCAAAAGGAAAGATTATGGCCGCCGAAACGTCCAGCGGTGGCGGAATAGCCATCATTGTCATATGTTCGATTCTCTTGGGCATAAACTTTGCATGCCTCGTATACTGCTTCTTAAGGCGCGACTACCTACCACTCAGGGCATGCAATGTAACAAATATGAACATGACATACATATCCATGGTGATGACATTTGTTGGAAGTATCAACATTTCTGGATTTTCTGGCAATAGCAAACAATGGTCTGTGTGTGCAGTGACCCTGGGATGGCTGGGAATGGCACTGGGAGCATTGGCCTTTATCTCTCTTTTCCAGATGCGGGTATACACCTACTTGAGCATATTTGTATCCAAGCGCCGGACAACAGGGCTGTACTTTATTATCCCTGTTGCGTACATGCTTATGATATCGATAGCGTACGCAATAGCTGCCTTTATTCTTCCGCCAAAGACAGGCTTCATGTACATTCCAGAAACAAACGTTTGCTTTACCAACGACCCAGTGTATTTTGCCGGGATGGGCCTTATTATCCTGCAAGCGGTTCTTCTTGGCGGTTTGCTGCTAAAAACGCTTAAAATGGAGTGTTGCTTCAATGAGCGTCGCAATGCAATCCTGGGGTTTATTATTTGTGTCATTTGCGGTATTGTAGTGTTGGCGCTGGGTCGTATCCACTTTAGCAACGACAAGCTGGCGCTCTCTGGGATACTCAAGATCCTTTTTGCAGTCTTACCCCAGCAAGGATACTTTTACTTGAATCTTGGTCCAACAATCTACCATATGGTCACTCATGCTGACGAATACAACCAGAGGTTTATCGGCGTAATTGAGGAGAAGGGACTGGCACATATTTATGAGCTTGCCTGCAAGTCTCCGCTTGGCGCCATCTCAAGCATGAGAGTTAACGAGGAGGGGAAGCCGCGCGACATAAATATGGCAGAGTCTGACAATGGATCCGAATACAGCGATTCAAGCAACTTTTCGGGTAATGTTCCAGGCCCAGAACACGCCAACCAGTCGCAGCCACCTACCTATTCTGGAGTTCGTCGAAGCGGTTCGGTCTCAGGACATTACACATGATATATATTTCCTGTCTGTCTCAATAGTAGAAAGCAGGGCCACCATATGGAGATCTATTGTTGCTCTTTCACTCGCTTCGCATCTATTTATTCAATTCGCATCGTTTTTTCATTTGTAACAATAAAACTACTTTTTTCATCTCTACGACCTCTTTGTATGTATCAAAGCATTGTGGCGATAACAGCCGTTTAATAAAACACCACGGATTCCAGACACATAAACACAAACCTTGTGCACGAACAAGATAGCTAAAGAAAAAAGACATCAGCACCATAGCTAGAGCTTCTGTTTAGCCGCGTCAGCTATGGCCCGAGAGATTATAAGACGTTGTATCTGAGAGGTGCCTTCGTAGATGGTAAAGATCTTTGCGTCTCTCATAAGCTTCTCTACAGGGTACTCGGTGTTGAATCCATTGCCACCAAAGATCTGCACCGCATCAGAAGCACATTTGTTTGCGGTTTCCGATGCCAGCGCTTTGGCAATGGATGCGTAGTATGTGTTGCGCTTGTTCTGATCGCGCAGCCACGCAGCACGCCAAACCATCATCCGCGACGACTCGACGTTGATGGCCATGTCTGCCAACATGAATGCAACAGCCTGGTGCTCAATGATACTCTTACCCATGGTCTTGCGCTGCAATGCATATGCGGTTGCCTCATCCATTGCTCGCTCAGCCAGACCAACCGCTGCGGATGCAACCAACGGACGAGTAATGTCAAAGGCACCCATCGCGATCTTGAATCCCTGGCCGACCTCGCCTAGGCGGTTTTCGTCAGGAACCTCGACATCCTCAAAGGTTATACCGCGGGTATCTGATGCACGCTGGCCCATGTTCCATTCCTTGCGGCCAACCGTAATTCCAGGGCTGTTGCCATCTACTATAAATCCAGTAAAGGCCTTGCCAGCATTGGCAGCAGGATCGGTTTTGGCTAGCAAAAAGTACCAGTTGGCCTTTCCGCCATTTGTGATCCACATCTTCTGGCCATTGACAATCCATTTGTCACCCCTTTTGACTGCATTTGTTTTTGCACCTGCAACATCGGATCCGGCGCCGGGCTCGGTCACGCAGTATGCAGCCATGAGCGGTTCCTCTGTCATACGACCCAGATACTTTCTCTTCTGTGCATCGTTGCCAGCAAGGATCACCGGTGCCTCTGCTAGTGTGTTTGCTTCAATTGCTGTTTGGATGCCTGTGCATCCATATGCAAGCTGCTCAGACACCAGCGCAGCCTCAAAAACACCCAGTCCAATACCTCCATAATCGGTCGGGATGTGTGTGTTCACAAGCCCAAGCTCCCATGCCTGCTTTATGACATCAGTCGGGTACTCGCCGGTCTTGTCATGGTGCGGTGCTGCGGGAATAATCACATCGCGCGAAAACTGTTTTGCGGTTTCCTGGATTGACTGTTGGTCTCCACTAAGCTGGAAGCCGAATCCTGATACAGCAGATGTATGCTCACTGCAACTGCGCGCAGTGGTACCAAAGGCACGGCATGTTTTGCGCACTGTGCCAATAATCTGAGAACGAAGCATGGGTAGCAGCAAAGAAAGGATTGGATATAAAGAGCACTGATTGCTGGGAAAAAAGATAAATTGTAATAGAAGGGGGGTTTTTACTACTTTAACAGTTGGTTTATAGATTGAGAAATAGCGAGTACGAAATAAAAGAAGAGTTTATTTTCTTTATCTCGCTTTTCTTTTTCACAAGAACAAGGTGGTGCCGCCGAATTGCTGTGTTCGTGTGGGACAAGGGTTGCAACGCACAAGCCCTCTTGCACCATTGCAAAAGGCAGACACATTCATTATCTTCTGTCACATGCATCAGAATCACACCAGGCTTTCACATGCCATGGAATATGCTTCGACAACACCTAGCGAGTTCCATAAAAAGAAGAGCACAGGTTATTGCTTTATCTTGATCCTTACAATTCCAATTGTGGTATATGCCGAAATTTTGAGAGAATATTGGCGGTAGCGATACTGAAAATTTATGGCTATAGCTGCTGACAGCAATAGCCAGCCAGCCACAATTTATTATGCAATCATCGGATTAGTAAAGCTTAAAGAAATGAGGGTGACGTCACTTGATTAGAAATTTGAGGCAGTAGCTTGATAGAAATTAAAATTGAAGGTAGTGGGTGGTATCTCAGCCAAATCAGCAATAGCCAGCCAAGCAATATGGCACCATATGATGTTCTATAGAGAGATTTAGCAGTAGATGTGCAGAATCAATATAACAAGCATGTAGGGTCGAAATTAGCAAAGAAAAGTTCAATGATTCAGTAGCAAAAAGCGGAGAAGGAAAACACCGACTGCGACATATCAGAGCCTTTGCGCACATTCAGCAAAAAGAGAGACATACAAAACAAGGGACACCAGGGACAAGTAGGCGATGCCCATGTGAGAGCAACCATGCCAAGCAAGGGCAGGCTAGGTCTGATAATATAATGTTGTATGGAAATAAATATACAAACACAATCGATCCCTTTCCTACTGCATTCCTTGAAGCAAAATATAGGGCACAAACAGAAAATAGGGACCACCCATGACCGACGACATGGCAGAACAGGCAAGGCAAAGCACACGACCACTGCAGTCTGTTTGTGTTTAACAGAGCAACAAAGGGAAGGAGAAAATAAAACTGAAACTGAAAAAAGGTGCAAAAAGAAAGACAGGTGAGAACGAAACGTGGCTGTTTAATTCACCAGGACCTGGTCGACAAATTCTGTGTCAGCTGAGTATAATTTATTAACGAGCCTCAATCGGTCTCTGCTTGATCATGTGCTCGATAAACGATGACTGGAAATAATTGGAAAAATAAAATGGAGGGAATAAATGCGCAAAAAGAACCGTCGGTCTGTTGAAGGTTGAGGGGCGAGCGGGCTATTTGAAGAAAAACAACGTGAAAGCGCTCCACAGCCAGAACAATTGCAAAACTGGAGTCTTTCAGCAAGCTGGTTCCTCCTGTCCTTATGGATAGAGAATAGAACAGAAAGCTGACGGATTCTCAGACGGCTCTCGTGAAAACACAATAGGGCCTTGAGAACCTGACTGATGGTCGCTGGCTATTATTTTGCTTTTCATTAGTGCGCAGGAATGCATGAGATGAGGAAACACGAAAAGCGATTTACAAAGACACGCATTCGGAAACCCAGAAAAGAAGAGATTTCGGAAATTTTCATTAAATCTCCCCTGTGCATAAATTGGAATTCACATCAGCAATTCCACGCCCAGTCACAGCTGCTCGTTTCCCGGCTGCATACACGCAAGACAAACCACAGTTTCTTCATAGAATGGAGACGCCCACGCTGCGCTCTATTGCAGTCACGCAGGGAAACAGGCAAGTGACGATTCCTTTTTTCAACATCAGCAGACAACACAACGTGTGGCGTTTTGCTTGTGGCCGTTGTGGGACCTTGACGTGTTTCTGTAGCTGCCTTTTGAGAGCACCTGCTTTATACAATGTGAACGCGTGCTCCAATGTCTACACTGGCGCAAAAAGAGCAGGAAAAGAGAAAGATGAAGGGACGAAGATGACAACGAGAACAGAGCAAGAGTGGCTTTCAAATGAGCTTCAGTTTTGCCACATCTTTTTTCACAATTATAATAGTTGCTTGTTAGTCTTCAATCCATGGCGTACGAGGGACCATTTGTGCATGGCGCGATTATGCACATAACGCCATTAGTCTTGCGCACTGTTCTAGTCCCAGACCAGCACCATCAGCTTGTGGTCTCAAAATAAAAAATGCTTTGGTTTTTTCTCTTTCTTGTCGCCTTCGCCATCTTCACCGCCATCTTCACCGCCATCTTCACCGCCATCTTCATCGGGCCAGCCCAGGCTAGGATGACTGCAGAATAAGAATGGGCAACAAAAAGGAAACGGTAGGGGGTGTTTGCTACCTGCCAATTCAGCCCCATTTCCCCAATTATCTTATTTTTAAGCAATTTTCACAGCCGCAGCCTTAGGATGGCTAAAGTCTCTTCCCTTCACTGCCTTCTCTCCGCATCATTCAACGCATCTTTTGCTGACTGGGGAGGGGCCGAGAAGGGGATACAACCACATCCTCGCTGGGGCAGATGACTGCCAGAGAAGGAAAATTCAGGCCTAAAGGA
>JANBUF010000063.1:0-12501 GCA_027579215.1 Coemansia sp. BCRC 34490 | reverse complement strand
CTTCTATGACTCATCACTGCTTTCAGCATGTCAGCCCCTCCAATAGTAGTAGCAACTCCATTGCAAAGGACAGGATCTCTTTGGATCATGTGGATAAATAATCATGATGGCATTTGAACAAAGAAGAGAGTTCTTCATAGTGAAGGTCCTAACATTATTATTAACATCTTGATATGCTTTGAATAGAAAAATGGTTATCAAATAGATCCATCTCCAAAAAGGATATAAAGGAATATCTCTAGCTTTCTTATGAACTCTAATATGAGGTATTTCCATCACTACCATATGAACTTTTACTTGAAAAGACTTTCTGCCATTCATATTACTTGCAATTGCAATATAACCTGTAGCCTAGGAAGGCATACAGGCATTGCATAAAATTCAAATTGAACAATTTACTTGGGTTTTTATTACCTTACCCTCAAAATGACACAATATTTCTCACAGCATTCTTTGCCTTTATGTTAAAACTACTCATGATAGAAAAAAAGAAAAAAGCATAAAATTGCTCCAAAAGCACACATATTATTGTAGCATACAGATCACTAGGCCACAGCAACCAGGCTACCCATCAAAACACAGACACAATAGTACAGGGTTGGCTACAGGCAGCACAAAAAGATCAGACTGATGTTATATTAGTAGGAGACTTAAATGCAGAGCTTTGGAGCCAGAAAATATCTAGGAGAGGGCTGATTGGGACTTTACAGAGCACATATTATTCAGACACTTGGAAAGAATTGCATGGCAACCCAACTGGCAAGAAATTTCCACACAAACAACCAAGAAAAACACTGGATTACATCTTAGTATCTCAAGGCCTTCAGCATCAGACTTGACAGTCAGTGGTAATGCAGCACTGCACAATGATGCTGGAGGATCACAGACAGAGGTGGACAGAAATAGGTGGACTATTAGTAACCAAATAAATGGCAGATAGGATGGCAGCCAAACAAGTCAGATTTTCCACTGGGAATGCATCAAAGGAGCAGTGGCGACTATTTACAGACACAGTTCAGTCACAAATGCAGCAGGGAAAAGGAGTAGAAGCAGCCATTCAAGCAGCAGCAACACAGCACTTACCACAGCGACAATACATCAAAAACCAGTCAAGAAAAGGAATGCTGATACACCAAGCTTCAGCAGTGGGCAAACATCTGGGTTATTTAGCAGATAAAGGCTGGTCACAAAGCCTACAGTGGTATACAAAGGTCCAGGAGGCAGCCAAAATTCTGAAGCACAGTATGCCAGCATTTATCATTGCAGAATGTGAGAAACTAGCTCTGGAACATATAGGAACAGATTCCATCTCACCAGCAGCAACAATACTAGTATGCAGAGATGTTATTAATCACAAAAAACAGCATTGGAGGGCTAGGGCAAAAACTCTAACAAAATGAATAACTTAAAAAATTCAGATGCTAGTAAAAGTAGAAACAGAGTGACATAATACCTGGAAAATAGCAAAAGCAGTTCAGCTCAACCTACAGCAGTTCGAAAATAATCCAGAAGCAATTTTACACTAGCCATGCAGGGGACAGAGATTTTTAGCAATTAAAAGCCACCCCAATTATAGCGAAACACTGCCCATAAGATCACATGATCTGGGATGGAATTATGGGATTCCGCACAATATGCGGAATATCAAATTAAAAGAATTCCATAATCAGTTCTCTGTCCTCCGGCTACGGATTCCTGGAATAGATACCTAAAACAAGTCCGTGTATGCACACTATGGATTATGTAATGTGTGTAAGCATTACATAATAATCGGATTTCGAGTATAAGTATAAAATGTTATTATTTTATACTTGTAGAGTATTATGACTATACTCTTATACTAGTATACAACATTTGTATACTAACATAAGTGTATGAATTGAGATAATGCTCAATTTATATAAATAGATAAACTTTTCTCAAAATGTTCATCTGGATCCATAATCGAGTTTCTAATATCTTCTACATTGCCTCAT
This sequence comes from Coemansia sp. BCRC 34490, assembly GCA_027579215.1. Taxonomy (NCBI): domain Eukaryota; kingdom Fungi; phylum Kickxellomycota; class Kickxellomycetes; order Kickxellales; family Kickxellaceae; genus Coemansia; species Coemansia sp. BCRC 34490. The sequence continues at coordinate 10,525 of JANBUF010000063.1, read as the reverse complement.
AGTTTATTATAATATATTAGTGTAAAAACAATATAGACAACTTAATGAAGCTGCTGGATTGATAATAATCCTGCCTGAGCAATTAACATATTAGAGTACAGTTAAAAAACTTAGCTGCATTTGATTAGGCTAAGTGCAGATCATGTAATCTTGTATCACATTACAGCATAGATACACAAAATAAACAAGTTTTGAAAAACCTAATCAGAACATCACATATCCACATATACAACTATATACACACATATTAGTGGCTTAAAATGCATCTAGACTGCTAAAATGTTATTAATTAATTGACAGTAAGGAGTGAAAAATTCAATAGAAAAACACCATGTAATAAGGCACCAGGGCCTACAGGTATAGAATTTTACACTGTGAAAGTGTGTTGTATTTGCTGGTTAAATAAACCATTCAGGAAATTTGTAGTATTGTCAATTTTATAAGAAACTACACATTTGTTTCTTCTACTCTGTTTCTAATGTGTGCTCATAATCTACATTACTAGTTGGCAATATTTTTAATTGCTTAAAAGTAATTGTTATTTTTTACATTACCAAATTTAATATTATTTTGGCAGTATAGTCCTTGTCATTTAAATGTGCAATATGACAATTTGTACCATATGCTGCTCTACTGTTAAAAGCCTCTAATCATATACATAAAAGCATTTAGCTATTGTTATCATACTATTTACAATTAAAAATTCTGCATCTAGTATGTCATTTGTCTGGAGTATAAATCTATTTCCTAATTCCTCTTTAATTGTCATTGCAATTACAATTTTCTAGTTATGTAGTAAGCAGTATATTGACTAGTAAATATTTTAATTAGGTTATAGTAAACAGCCAAACTGTTTACTGCTGTTTTTGCTTATTTTTCTGGATGTAATAATATGACATATGCCCAGTATTACCACAACAAAAGTAGAGTTTATTACTGCACAGCTGCTTATAAAGTTATGACTGTTGAATACTTGCTTGAATAATTAATACATTTATCATAAGCATTACCATGCAATAAAAGTAAAAATGGTGGGTCAGGAAATAGTTTCAGCTCCTATAGGTTCTTATGTTTTACCTGGGCATAGCAGCTACCTCAATTAGTTTGCACAGCTGGTCTATGGTAAACATAGGGGTTGCTGATGTAGTTGCTGTTGGTGCATTAATCATAATTGTTTGCCCTATCCTTGATGCACTTATATTTTAGAGCAGCTGCTACCACTTCCATGAAATTGTTAGGCTCCTGTACCCTGACATATTCCTGAGGTTTCAGTTGCAGGCCATGGATGAAATTGAATTGGCACTCAGCATCATCTATTTTGTAAGTGCCAACAATTCTAGCCTCTGCTGTTGTGTATTCTAAAACAGTGTCAGTCTGTTTCAGTTGATGTAGGCTTTCATGAATGTTGTCGTTGACAGACAATGCTGCAAATTACAATTTGAAGAATTCTTCAAATTCCCTGACATTCAAAATTTGCATCCATTCTACCAGTGCCTTTTCTTTGGTAGTCAGCAATTCTTGTTGCCTGTGGAGTTTGACCTCTACTTTGGTCGGACCTTCCATGCAGCAATGGATGCAAGCTAATTTTCTATCTTTATTGGATATGTCATCCTTGAGGAATGTAGCCACTGCAAGCATAAGCCATTCTTTTAGCATGCATTCGTTGTTTTTGCCAGTGTATGCTGGTATCTTGCTAATAGCAGTGTGTGCCATTTTTTTGTGTTTAAAGTTTTAAATTTAAAAATTTTCCTAGTTTACATTTAAAATTTTGATAGTGCTACCATTTGATGGATACATATTAATTGTTAAATTGAGTAAGGCCAAAGGCAATAAAATAAACAAAGTAACAATGTGTGTGTGGCTAGTATTAATGTTTTAATTAATTTGTAATAATGTGTAATGTAGAATTGGAGCTTTATTAATATAATGCCATATGGCTAATAGATATTACAATAAGTTCAAGAAATTTATAACTTTGTAATACTAACTTTTCATTAAAATATTGTTAGTGTAATAAGAAATTTATGAAAATTGTTGCTTAAAGAATAGCTATCAATCTTAATAACACATTTCAGTGCAAGGCCTCTTTAAATAATAAATCTAAAACTATTCTATTGTGTATCTTGATTGTATCTCACATGTTTATTCCTTAATGCTGAGTTCTGCACAGGATTCTGTGTCACAGTTAGCTTCAGCATATAGCTGACATTGACAGCCTTGATTACATTATTACTAGTTACCTGGAAAAGCTGCAGACAAGCATATTGTATAAAAACATTATACTGAGAAATCTAAACAACTACCACAAGACCATCCATCTTTTCTATAAATTGGGATATTACTACCAAATTCAATGCTACTGTCTTTACACAGGGTGTCCATTTCAGAAGAATTTAGCCCATATTTTTTAATTTAATCCTTGCTGTTGCCTACAATTTGTACCTGCATTCACATTAATATTGTACTTATTACAAGCAAAAATATGAGCTTTGAGCAAATGTATTAATATTTAAGCACTGGGCATTATCACACTCATTTTCTTTGCTAGTAATCAGTATTGGTATTCTAACCTCATTTAGCTTTATTACCTTATGCTTTTCAGTTTTCTTATCTTTGGTGTAGCTGTAGTTATCCTTTATTTTAGTAATTGTCATGCTTGTTTTTGCAAAACACATTATATCTGTGTTTACAATTTGTGATAAAATCTGCATTGTCATGTAATTTTAGCAAAGATTAAATCTTAAGAAATTCAGCCCTAATTACAGCAGACCTAGTAACAGGGCAGTTAAATACCCTGATTGGAACATTGCAAGTTATTACTGTTATTTGGCTTATTATTAGCTTTATTCTTATTACTAACAGAGAAACATTATACTGAGTTCCTCCTTCTTCTCAGTCTAGTTCTTTACAGACACCCTAGCTAACTGTTTTGGTATCTAGTAAATACAGTCTGCATACCATGTGAAGCTGATATGTTCCTTTATTACATGGCATATTATTAATCAAATAATACATTGATCAAGCATTGCAAATTAAAAGAAACAAAATTACTAACTCTGCCCACACTATATCTCTATTTTCCATTTTCCCCAAAGTCTTTTACTTTCAATCTTTTAACAATTACTAGCTACTTGTCAAAGCTAACAGTGCTTTACCATAAGGTGGTACAAATGTTGTTATAATGTGGCTGTCACATGCATAGTTTGAGTGGTAATAACAATTAAGGCTTGTTTTGATCTACCTTGCCTTCAGCTAGCACATAACTTTCTTTCAATAAATTCTATGAGATCCTATAAAAAGCTATATGCAATCAGTAAATTTGGTCTTTTATTGTTGTGTGCCATGCTTAGTATTGTTTTCTATATCCTTCATTTTGCAATAATAACAATTTATAGTGCCTGTTGGATATATACAGGGCTTCCAATAATCAACAACACATGCACCTTTAATTAATTTAATACATTTGGCACAAGTAGTTCCACACATTTCTTGTTTAAAAGGTTGATTATTCTGATATTATAAATATAGAGATGATAAATTTTGACACTTCACTGCTGATTAGTTGGAATAATGTAAAAAGTGAATTAATAAAATAAAATAATTTACTATCATCAAAAGGAAAAAATTGTTTTCTTTTATATTTTTTAAGTAAATTGTGAAAACACATAAACCATTATTCATTATTTAACCATAGCATAAGAAATCTTGGAAAAAGTGTTAAACAATATGAATGGTATTAGCAGACTTTGCAATATAATATTTAATTGCATGAACTGGCATCCACACACATTGAAATTGTTATTTGCAAAGTGTTCTTATTACATGGATACCAGCTTGTGTAAAGTATCCAATTAGATTGTCCAATGTACTTTCAGAAATAGCTAAATTGATATGGAAATGCAAACTTCTTACTGAGCTAATATATCAAGAAACAGAAATGTTTGAAACAACATTACAATGGCAATGACAACACATTCTACTGTATATTGTGTAAATAGTGAATTTTATCATGAGATGGGCTTTAGTTCATTGAAAATGGCAAAGAGGAAAACTTGTAGAACCTTTCAATTTTGTGAGTCTCTAGGAAAGGGTTTATTTAACCAGTAAAGCTTATCACACTTTTACAGTGTACCAATATGCATGTGCTCTAACTGCTGATACACTATCACTCAATTTATTTTGTCATGCCTGAGTACTGAAGCACATGACTTTGCATCAGAATCAGTTTATGGTGATTAATTTAATAAATTGATTAAGGCTTTAAATTCAAATTACAAGAAATGTTGTTGTAACAGAAAAAAAGGTTAAATACCCTTATTGGCAAGCTTTGCAGAATATTTTTATTCATATCTTTAGTGGAGTTTGGTAAAGTTACATTCTAAAAAGGTAAAACTTTTACACAGTTTTTCTTCACAAAGTATGTGTTTTCACACATGTATATTCACAGCCAGCCAATGCTTATTAACATTTGAGCCTCTGCAATTATGTTCCTAGAAAAATACATTAAACTATGAAAGCCCCATTCCGCAACACGAATGTGGTTAATTTAAAGTATTATTCTAATTTAAAGCTTAATTAACAGAGTTGTATAGCAATAAAAAGTGTAATATGATTATATTATTTAATTTGAACTAACTGATAGCTATTATTGGCTTAAACACGGATATACAATTTAATTTCCAACTATTGTATATTAGGATATGATTCATATATTACGTATTTAATTTTTAATTAAAACTTGGCACAATGCGTGTCATAAAGCGAAGCATTTATGCTATTTTGGTAAATGCAATTCAAGATAATTAATGGGTATTATTACTATTACACAAGCAGAATAAATGATTTCAAAGTTTCTATAAAATGCAAAGCATCGCCTCTGTGAACCTTCACATTTCAAAGAATATTTTTCTTATTCGCCTTTTAACATAATGTGTTTCGAATTATTTATTTTTTGGCATGCAGATTTTTAAAGCCAGTAAAGTGTTAAATTTTGCCATTATCATTTATACATGACTATCCCACTCTGGCTAATCATGCGTATTGTATTAAAACCGTAGACAACGAACGTATTGCCTAGCTACACCAAAATAATATTTACGACTCAAACTTTTAAACTATTAAATTAGAATGCCGCTCTTGGTATCAATCTTCAATCTCATCAAATGTTTTGGAACACTGTAATTGATTGGCTTTATTTTTGCAGTGCAAGGTGTCTTTTTGTACAACATCAGCTGCTGTGATTATCATATTATGAACCAACCGGTTCTTTTCATTAAGGCCAAAACAATTAATAAGATAACAATAGATATGCATATCTTGTTTCTGTGTTCAAAAAATTATACATACAGTGTGGAAAAAGAGCTCACATAGGAAATTCCTTCAATTTACACACAAAATTGTGTATGACACATGAATACAATTACGGATATTGGGATTTCCGAAATGGAATAAAGTAAAGCCCAATTAATTAACATTCTATGCGGATATGTTTCCTTAAAGAAGAAAAAGATGGAGTAATATGATATGCATGGTCAGATGGAAAATGACTATATTATATCTTGTTTCTCTGCTCAACCGGCACAATAAGACAATAACTGGAAACAGATAAACAAAACGGATGGGGGCGGACGATTTCTGTTTGTCAAATTATATTACCCAACACTATATACTATCGGTATCCATAATAATAAAAATAAGCCTTGATATGAGGAAGCGGCTTTCACAGAAAGAAAAATGCAAATTTTCTTTCTAAAATCTTGCCAAAAGAAAGAGCTCGAGAGACACGCAAGAAACAAAAGACACAACAACCACTTTTCTTAAATCTTAACAAAGGGCAACTTTATTCTGTTTGCATATAAAGAAGCCTGAATTTTAGAAAGCAAGTAGGAAAGGTTTATTGAAGAAAGAGAAGCCTTTTAATCCTTTTTCGTATGGCCCGCGGCTTGCCATGAACAATAAAAAATATCATATATATCGTCTTATTTTTGTTTTTCGTTTTCCTGTTAAACGTCGCTAATCCGTGTTTCGCTTTTGTTTTCTTTCTTTTTCCTATTGCTAAATCATCTATATTGCATTCCGCTTCTTCTCTAATTTGACACTATAATACGCACACTTTATATTTTATTCACAATGTCAGAACTTGCAACCAAGCTTCCAAACAATATACTGCATCAGATATTTGTTGATGTGGTTGGTAAGAAACCTCCGTTTTCATACGAGACAAGGGCATATGGGTTTCCGGGCGACGTCAATTGGGTGCCCAGCCAGGTATGTAGCAGATGGCGGCAAATAGCGCTGGGCCATATCTACCAAGAGTGCCATGCATCCATCAAGGAGGGAGGACAAAACATTGTAGTTGGGCCGCTGAAAAACATTGGGGAGATTGAATACATTGGACACAAGATGCTGGAGCATACAAGCGAGGTCAACGTGTATGTGGATTGCCAGGACATCTTTAATGGCAAGGCACAGCACATGCTGATGAGCCCGCGGTTAAATAATGTAAAGTTTGAGAATGCAACAAAACTCAACTTGCATATCCACAACTACTACCAGCTGAAATTAGACTGCCCAAAGGAGGCGTTTGTGCACGCAATTGGGCTTTGCAGACGGTTTAAGATAATTGCCCCAAAGGCGAAAAAGCTGGAAATAGTATATGCCAGCAATTACATCATAACGGATACGCAGTTTGGAGCGCTATTCCAGAAATTCATAAAGGAAGCTGGATCATTAATGAGCGACATGTCGTTGGTTTCTAAGAGTATTCCAATCCCCTACGTGCGTCCTGTTGATGTGGCTGGGAGACTAACGAGTCTTGTGTACAAGTGGGATGCAATGCACGATAACACCATTTCATTAGTGCACATGAACGCAGGCACATTGCAGTCGTTGAAGATAATCCATGCATGCGAGAGCGGGATGGAAAGACTGTTGGTGATGCACACCAACGAGCCAGCCATCTACCCGATTCTAAGCAAGCTGGTGATCGAGCCGGCGCCTGGCGTTTCGCAGATAAGAACCAAGCAGATGTTTCCCGACTTTGCACCCTTCCCAAAGCTCCGGCATCTCGACATCCAGACGGCTTACCCGTTTGCGGACGATGTAATGTTCCGCAAGAACATGCACACGCTTGAGTATCTGGGGCTCCGGTACGACAAGCAGCTTGCGTTGGTATTCTGCGGAGCCGAAACATTCTCTGGCAAGAAATTCAGTGCGCTCAGACAAGTGCATGTGCGCGGAGTGACCAAGTTTCCAACACCGCAAAAGCAGGAGCCAAACTCGATGCCCACTAACAGCATACTGGCACAGTTCTTCCTGGATGTGTTGCCAAGCCTGCGGCTGCTCAAAATAGACGCCACGGATATTGCAGCCGCGCTGGTTGCGTCGATTTCCAAGGAGCACGTGTACACCAATATCGACATGCTTGACATCAACTACAGAATAAGCGCTGGGGAGGTTGTGCGGCTGCTCAAGTCGATGCCCAATCTGTCGCATCTGGTGAGCAGGTTCTCTGGCGTTGGCAAAAAGTTCCGAGGTCTGACACCCGACCAGCTGGTCAAGAACATGTCGTCGCGGCAGGAGCGGCTGGGAATGAGCAGATTCCGCAAGTGGTCGATTCGCGGGATTGGAGCGGGCTCTGATTTCGAGGCAATTGCCACCAGCGTGTTCCTTCTTGCTGCTGGATGCACGCGGTTTTCGATTATTCCGCTAGAGAAAGGGCGTGTTGTAGCATACAATAATGCAATCAACTGCGTTGTTGGCAAGACAAGCGAACAGCCAGAAGTGGCCAAAGAAATAGTGCAGCGGCTGTTAATATCAGCCAACATTTAATTTGAAGAACATTGATATTAATAATACAGATCAAGAGCTAAAAAGTTAAAAAGAAAGTGTTCAGAGTAGCAGAACTAGTGCATATGCGGAGAGAGGGGACGACAGAGTGAGAGAGAAAATGATGCGGAAAGGCAAGAGTCTTTGCTTGTAGAGCAAGAAATGTGCGGGCGGAACGAGTCAGGTGCACCTTCTCACATTTTCGGTCTATTTTATTATTTGCGGAAATGGTGATCTCAAAGAAACGTAATTTGCATTATTCCGCTGGTTTAACTATGAAGCGGGTTTTAGCGGACGTGCACTGTGAGCAATGAGAAACGAGAAAAGGGGAGTTAGTTCAGAACAACTAAACCAAAGAAGCTTGTAGTTGCTTCTCATTCATTTACCATGGGTCAGTAATAATGCATTCGCTATCAATTGTAGTTGCCGTGTTGTCTGGAGGACTGTTAGTGTAGATAAGAGAAAGAGACAGGAGGCTTGCGAGCAGTAGAATTGCATCCTGGTTGCTATTCTATCCAGAAGCAGCGTGTGAAATACAGAAAAAAGATAACGACAATGGGAGACGGATGCAAGGACCGTCAAGTAAAGTGGCTGAGGCAGCACGTTTTTCTTGCTCGCTCATTTTCCATTATTTTGCATTATGCCCTTGCATATCACGTGGAACCCGACAGATCTAAAAATGGACGAGACCGAGTTAAACAAGAAAGAAGAGGAGGAGGAAATCTAAAATAGAACTGCATAAAGCGGCAGATCCTCACTAAAAGGTTGATAGAACATCCCGTCCACATTAAAAAATAAAAAGGATGTGCGAGTGGATGTGGAAAGTGGACAGGAACTAAAAAGGGAGGGAGAGAAAAGAAATAAACCTGTTTTCTATTTCGTAAAGAAGGAGCTGATACGAGAGGGCGATGGTCGAAGCGCCTCTGTTGCGAAAAAAGGCGGAAAGATTGGGAAAGAATAAGCTGCTGCCGAGGCAAACAAGCGGAAGCAAACAAGGCGATTGTTTTTGCGATTCTCTCTCAGCTATTTTGGTCGAGACAGATGGACAGACAGAGAGAGAGAAAAGTAAAGGGAGAGAACAGGGGATGTTGTTTTGCTTTATTTCTTAATTCTGTTTTCGTTTTGGAAGCGCCTTTATTCTTGTATTTTCCTACATCTGTTTCTTATTTCCAGGTACTGTTTGTTTTTTTATATATTTTATTACTGTCTTTTTTGCTCTCTTTTTGATAACTTTATTTTGTGTTGTATTAGATTCCGTGGAAGAGGCACTTGGACGATGGGGCTGATGAAGAAGATAAAGGGGTCGTATGTGTTTACGCACATGGAGGTGGGAAAGTACACGAAGCGCCGGAACCAGGCGCTGAAGAGCGAGCCAGCGACAGCAGCCGGGACGCGAGCACCAGAGTTTGTCAGCGAGTTCGAGTACGCGGCCAACGAGATGCGGCGCGAAGAGATGCAGCGGAGCCACACCGACGGCGGCTATGGCTTCAGCACAGCTGGGCGCCACACGCTGCCGCATTGTCGGTCGTCGATTGACCTGTCGGCGGCACAGAGACAGCAGGCAGCGCAGGGCAGCCCGACATCAACGCTGTCGCGCGCAACAACGGCTGTCGCGTCGGCGCCGAGCCCGGCATTCGCAGCCACCGATTCGTTTGTCGACCAGTCGGTTCCAGTTCCCAGACCGCGGCCTAAAGGAGCTCGGGCCGCTCGGTCCACCGTTGACATGCAGTCGGTCTACTTTGCGCCCGGCCGCAACGTGTCGATGACAAACCAGCAGAAGCAGCGCCAGTCGGTGTATCCCAACGCCAACGCCACCGCCGCTGCCTTTGACAAGCACTCGGCGTCATCCGTGGACTACTACGTGTTTTCTCCGTCCAAGCGCGAAATGGCGTCGATGCCGCTGGATGCGCGCCGCCGCCAGCTGCGTGGCGTTGTGGCCTACGACAAGGCGCTGCCCGACTCGCTGCACCGCGCGGAAACCGTGGCCGAGACCACCGCTGGTGCTGTTTCTGCTCCTGTTTCTGGCGCTGTCTCTCCTTCGGCTGCTACGGCCAACAGCAGCAGCAGCAGCAGCAGCAGCAGCAATAATCCGTTTGTTGTGCGGCGGAAGAAGGCGCACGAGCTGGCCGTGCAGGGCTGGAACAGCGCCTCGCCATTCGACGACCCTCTTGTTGGCTCCGGCCGCGGCGGCATCGATCCAAACGACCCGCGCAAGTACCTCAACACGCCGCTCTACGCCAGCCAGACCGGTGCTGGCGGCGTTGATCTGCTGGCATGATCTGATCCGACAACGGTCACTACTTCTTTTTCCGCTTCCCTTTCCCTGTGTTTTAAGCCCTGATTAGATTATTCCGGCACAATAGCATTCTAATCACCAGTCTCCTCCTCCCCTTTCCTTTCCTTTCTTTTGTCATTTTGTCATTGCTTGCTCTCAAAACTACTCTCCATATAGCCACGCTTTGCAAGAGCTAAACAAAAAGCGCTTGGGAAGACAGCGTCACTAGCACATGGTAGAATTGACACACAAATGAAGCGGGGGGATGCATCGTCATCCATCCGTCGTAATGGCTAACTTTTTTTGTGCTTGCCAGACAGACAGGCATCTCGGACTTGCCGAAGGTCGGAGTGGGATGGGATTGAGCTTCACGGTTATGCTGGTGGGATGGGATGCCATCATTGCCTTGAGGGCTGGCAGAGA
>JANBUF010000062.1:0-12501 GCA_027579215.1 Coemansia sp. BCRC 34490 | reverse complement strand
CGCTTGGGCGACTACCAGTCTGCCGTGGACTGCGGACGCAAGGCAAACTCAACCGTGGTGTGGAAGGACGTCAACTCTGCGTGCATTGCCGAGAAGGAGTTTCGTCTTGCCCAGATCTGCGGTCTGCATCTCATTGTCCACGCGGAGGAGCTGGAGCCGCTGATCCGTCTGTACGAGTCCGGCGGGCACATTGACGAGCTTTGTGCGCTTATCGAGAACGGACTCAGTCTTGAGCGCGCGCACATGGGCATGTTTACGGAGCTTGCAATCCTTTACTGCAAGTACCGCCCTGAGCAGATCATGGACCATCTGAAGCTGTACTGGTCGCGCGTGAACATCCCCAAGGTTATCCGTGCCTGCGAGAATGCGCACCTGTGGCCGGAGCTGGTGTTCCTGTATGTCCATTATGACGAGTTCGACAATGCGGCGCAGACGATTATCAGCCACTCGGCGGATGCGTGGGAGCACGCGAGCTTCAAGGACATCATTGTCAAGGTGTCGAATGTCGAGCTGTACTACAAGGCGCTGCGGTTCTATCTGAAGGAGCAGCCGCTGCTGCTGAACGATCTGCTGAATGCGATGATGCCCCGCATCGACCACACGCGCGTGGTCAGCATGTTCCTCAAGTCCGACAACATCCCGCTGGTCAGCAAGTATCTGGTTGCGGCCCAGGCGTCCAACAACAAGGCCGTCAACGAGGCGTACAACGACCTGCTGATTGAGGAGGAGGACTACGTTGGGCTGCGCAACTCGATCGACAACCACGACAACTTTGACGCCATCGGCCTTGCACAGCGGCTCGAAAAGCACGAGCTGCTGGAGTTCCGCCGCATCGCTGCGCATCTGTACAACCAGGCCAAGCGCTGGCGCCAGTCGCTGGCGCTGTCGAAGAAGGACAAGCTGTACAAGGACGCGATGACCACGGCGCGCGTGTCGGAGAGCACGGAGATAGCCGAGGACCTGCTGCGCTACTTTGTCGAGTCCGGCAACCCGTCGTGCTTCTCGGCGTGTCTGTTCACCTGCTACGACCTGGTTCGCTCGGACGTGGTGATGGAGCTTGCGTGGAGACACGGGTTGACCAACGAGGCCATGCCGTACTTTATCAACCTTGTGCGCGAGTACCAGACCAAGGTCGATACGCTGACGACGGAGCTCAGTGATCTGAAGTCCAAGGTCGAGAGAAGCGCTGGTGGCGCCCCGGGCATGCCTGCCCCCAATGTTGGTCAGAACCAGCTCCTTGGCCCTGCTGGGTTTGGCGGCCGTCTGATGATCGCCCATTCGGGTTCTCCTGCGCCGGCTGCTCCTGGCGCGTTCATGCCGGGCCAGCAGGGCGGAATGGCGCCTCCTAATGGCAACCCTCCGCCCTTTGGCTTCCAGTGAGCTCAACTATAGTCTCTTATTTTCTTATTTCTTTCTCTTTCTGAATCACCTATTTCTCTATAATCTCTACTGCCAGCGAAACAATATAAAGCAAAAAAGGTCCCAAACAACCCAAGTGATGTGATATTGCAATAACGTGACTTTTGGGAAGCAGCTCAAAGTGTTGCTAGATTTTGAGGCTAACAAAAAAATACTAAATATTTGTTTATTTCCACAATGAAATTTAAGTTGCTGCTGCCAGCCCCGACCTGCTGCTATTCCCTCTTCTTGCCCCTGCGCCTGCGCCTGCATACGTCGCTGGAGGTCTCTGTGAGCTTCAGCCCTGGCAATGGATGCCTCAATATCGACCAGTGGTGGTTTGGCAGGCGGCAAATAGGTAGGCAGGACACTGCGGGTGATTGCGCGTCTGGGGATGGGCGGGATATCAAGGGCAGTAGTGAGGTTGGATACCCGCGCATCATCGATTTGTGCCAAAGTATCGAGTGTATTAATGGCCACGGCTCGTACCTGTACCCGGCGAATCCTATGTAAGGGTATCATGAACGCTTGCCGGTCGGCGGGGGATACGGCCGCACAGTCGGTAACATGGGAATGAATGCTGCAGGTGGGAGAAATAATTACCTTGGTACACAGACAAATAATGAGCTAATATTGGATGGACAGGCGTGAAGAAAAGCAAGGAAATAATATTTTCTTAACGGCAATATTTTGGCATGAAAGAAAAAGAAAAACAAAGATCGCATCTATCTATGTAATATTCGCGTAACAAGCTGGGTTTTATACCCGATCTCGGCGATGCATTGTTCAGATGACGGAATACTCATTGAACAAAGATCCACAGATCGTTATATTCTCTAGGCGATTATTACCTTTTGGTGATCTGCACAACCTCTTCTGCTGATCGATCAAGCACGACCACAAGAGAAAAAAAAAGTAGTAGACTAAAAATAGGAAGACTTTTGATCTGACCTAGTGCTGTCTTTCTTTTGTTGTTCCAATTTAAATATTGCTTTTGTTTCCTTATTCAAAAGAGCTCATTCATTGCTCTCCAGCGCAGGAATAGACTGCTTCTAACAGTATACACATACATACGCACGGGGATATAGACAGGTGGATAGAGCGTAGAGAAGGCATACGCGGTGTCGAACAGCAAGCCATGGCCAAGGAAAAGGGCAAGGACAAGGACAAGAAGCATCGGGAGAAGAAGCGAAGGCTCTCGAATGCCGCCAGCTCCGATGAAATGGCAGTCGAAAACGAGGAGATAAAGGATCAGGCAAAGGGCCAGCCAGCACGCGTGGAGGACAGCCACGAAAACGATATACAGGTTTCGTTTAAGACAGCGGAGGATGTAGCTGGAGCCGTGAACACAGTTAATGTTGATCTGCTGATTCAAGGTAAGTAAGACTATGCAGGATGGATGGATGGATGAATAAATGGATGGATGAATAATGGCACTGATGCAAGCAAGGACATACACATCGACAACTAAACTACGTTCTTGTGGTCTTTGGGAAAAAGAAAAGTAAATGGCGGGTTGATTAGGTTTTACACACCTGCGCGAGCACCTCAGGATCTGCAACCGTCCAGATAGCGCAGATACGCCGGTGCAGGCTCGCATTCTGCAGGAATCGTGTCGCCGGGTGATCTACGAGTGGGCAGCGATGGACAACGGTGACTTTGGAGCAGTGTCGGCTGCATGGCAGCTGGCATATAGCCAGAACATTGTGCGGCTGGAAGCACTCATTCCCAGTACAGTTGCCGGGCTTCTGGCTGCACTTGACACGCCGGATGCGTTACGTTTCGGAAACAAGCTGGTCCAACAGGTGCTAGGCGAACACATTCGAGCCGTTACTCGTGCATTCGGCACGCCGCGCTCATCCACATGCGCATCTGTTCTGCAGCTTCTGTACCAGGTTGTTGTTTTCTCGCACGGGGAATACGCTGACCAGATGTGGCACGCATTTAATTGGACCATGAGTTCGCTGGACTTGCTGCCCAGTATCAGATCCAATGTCATGGGATTCAGCATTCGCCGACTATGGACCCGCTATGTTCTCTCGTTCTTCACGGCCGATCGATGCAAGTCTTTTGTTGAGGTCCTCAGGACACGCAAAATATTCAGCAGCCTGTTCAACGGCGTCGAGAGAGATTCGTACCAGGAGCTCCATGCGCTTCTCAGCTCCGTTTACCTCAATGTTGTCCTTAATGAGGAGGTGCCGCGTGCCGACAAAGTGCGGGTCTTTGGCGTCCATCTGATGGGCAGGCTTGCAAAGCTTGCAGACAACGCTGTCAGTGTTGATCCCCGGCAAGTTGGGATCCCCAACCCCCAGATGTTTGTGCCCAGAGAGCTTTCTGACACAGGCGCAAATACAGTCGTTGAAAAGGACAGCATCTCTGGGCTGATAATGCGCTTCTTCAAGGGAATGATGACGTTCCCGGGCTATGGAATCTGCTTCCACCAGTACGGGTTGTATCCGGCGCCTCGTAGATGGAACAAGGATCTCGTTTTGTCTACTCCTGGGGCTGCGCTGGCTACAGAAGCAGCAACAGCCGAGGACAAGAACGAAAACGACAACGACAATGACAATGACGGTGGGATGGTTCCTGAAAAGGAACATGATTTTAACGACACTCACGACGTGGCTGTAATCTCCAAGAACACCTCGCTGTCAGGAATGAGGGATTTGTGCAACAGCCAAATACTGCGCATCCTTGTTGGCTGCATCAACCCTGCATCCACGAAGCGAATGGGCGACCTAGCAATCGAAATCCTGCGTGCCAGTCCCGAGCTCATTGCTCCGTTCTGGCGTAACTACAGCTGCTCCTTTGAGCCGCGACTCTCGCTTCGGTATCTTGGCAATACGGCGTTTGCAATGAAGGTGATGGGTCTTCCACTGCCACTGCCTGCGGATACCCAAGATTCCTTAAGATACGCAGAGCCGCCACGTCTGAATGCTCTGATCGAGCATGTTCTGCCGTTTCCGCTACTGCGTACATGTCTTGGTCGCGGTCTTCAGATGCGGAGCTCGCCCTTGGTGCGCTACCGCAACCTGCTGCTGATCGATCTTGCGCTGCGTAAACTTTCTGAGGTCAGAGAGTGGATCCAAGCAGAGGCCAGATCATCCGGTTCTCAGAGCGCAGAGATGAGTGCTTGGACCAAGCTGGATCGGCGTCTGTTGACTGTGGTTAAACAGCGGATTCCCGAATGGAAGGTTGTCATGACGCTCCACAACGAGATCAACGCTGCAGCAGATAGCACATCTATTCCAGACACTTCTGAGCAGAAGAGCGAGGAAGCTCTTCGTGAGCTCAAATGCCAACATGCGCTGCTGGACAATGTGCTGATGAAGGTGATTCATGGATACCAAATGCACTTTAGCGACCTTGTCATGGAAGCAAACTTTGAGTTTGGAAAGCTGATTTCGGATATTCGACTCTCAGACGTGCTTCAATCCAACGAAACTACCGATGGTACCGGTGTGTCACAGCAACACGATCCTATTAAGGCTCACACACTGCTATATCTACTTCACGCGCTTTCCACCACTCCAGCATCTAGCATCAAGTGGATGACAAGAGTTAAGGCCCAGACCACAGATGATTCTGGGCTGACTACCTCCCAGCACACAAACATCGGGGTTATTATTATGATCTATCTGTTTGCTGTCCAGCCAGATCTACGTCTGGCAGCTCGCAAGGTCTGTTTATGTGCATTGCGCTCCACTGGGCTATTTGACCATGACACTGGCAATATGTCGTTTGCGCTTGAGACCGCACTTAGCGAAGCATCATGTTGGCTAGACGCGCTCGCAGCAATTGCTTCGCCGCATGCAAACAGAAACAAGCCCTTGACTGCCATTGCGGAAGACGGGGTCAAAAAGGGCCATGCTCTAGTTGCCTTTCTAGAAGAAGCTTTGGGACACGCATCTAGACTTTCATACAAGTACGCAGATCGTGTGTATCTGTCAGCTGTGCAGGGCAACGACAGTTCTGGTCATATCGACAACCAGCTGCCATTTAGCCCCCTCCTCTCGGCGGTAACCGAGGCCGCCGTGCTTAAAGTTGCCTCTGGCAACGGTGCTCTTGCCACTCGGCTCCAGGGTCAATCGCCGTTGCAGATCTTTGCCGAGATGCAGACCAACTCCATGTTTGCATATATTCGTGAAGTCGTTTGTAGAATTGCCGAGATCCGTGGCCAGGAAACCGCTCGGTGTCTGAATTGCTTCTTGTCTGCTGCTGCCAATTTGACATTGGCCCCACGGCTTGCAAAGCTCGACACTGCAAAGGACGTTCAAAAGGCAAAAGGCGAAAGAATCCACTATGGTTATGTGGAAAAGGCCTTTTTGGATGCCTTCTCCAGCACTCAGAGCTATCTGATGATTATCGGGTCGCAGCACATCAATGCTTGCGATAATGCAGTGCCCAGAAATCTCCCGTCAATATCGTTTTCAAAGGAGGTGTCAAAGAAGCTGAGGTCGGGGCTGGATCATGCATGTGGCGATATTGGCGCCCGGCTGTTGCCGTTTATCGACGAGATGACTCTTGCACTGCACGAGAATAGCAATACTGTGACAATTGCATTATTGACAGAATGGCTCCTGAGCCAGGCCGAGACGCTTGAAGGCGGTGCGCGTCAGTCAGTCTTTATGATAGCCATATCCTGGATCTCGCATTACGAGCGTGTCAGTGCGCAAAACCGATCGCTTTGGGACCTCCCTGTGTTTGCTGCGCTTTCTTCCGAGATCCTGCAAATCGACGACATGTCCTTCTTGCTTGCCATGTTCCGCCACTTGCTCGCAAGTAAATCTCTCCCTCTGCTGATCTCTAAGGAACCTGCACAGCGACTGCTGGTGCACATTCTTTTGGCCAACAGCGGCTCCATTCGGTTCTGCAGCTTTGTATCGCGCCTTTTGCAACGTGTCGTAATTGCAACGCAGTGTATTTCCAGACCGGAAAAGCTCGCAGAGACACAAATAGCCGAGTTTTCGTCTGCGGCATCGTTTGTGTTTGCACTCACCGCCACACATCTGAACTCTCTCTCTGAAAAGAAACACCATTCGCAGCTGAGCTATCAACTAGGCCAGGCGCTCGAGATTCACGCGACTACATTTAACATTAATTTATTGCATAGTGCGGGTGGACGGGAACTTCAGCGGATTCTTGACTTTAATACCGCTATTCTTGCACGTAGGTCGACCCAAGTGTGGGTGTCGATTCAGGAAGCAAGAAGAGTATGGCAGTCCTTTGCGTTGCGTGTTGCGAAAGAAGTGTCGGCATCTGTTGAGGGTTCGAATCAGCCAACGACCACAGTTGCTGGCAATACCAATCAAATCGATCTTTCTACACTCATTTGCGTTACCTCCCCAGCAATGACGGATACAATTCGTGCTGACGTGCTGCAAACTTTCAGCCATAACGCACTGAATTCCAATGCTTCTTTGGATCTTTGCGCCATGACAAATGCCGTGTTTACGCTTCTGGATCACGCTAGCAGCGATATTGTTTCTGTCGGCAATGTTGATATTCCGCGACTTAAAAGCGTCCTTTCGTCAAAGGTCATCGATCTGTGGTCAAGGTCACTAGGCAGCGATACCGGCGAGGTTAAAGAGGCTTTGGAATGGACTGCCCAGTTTGTTACCAAGCATGCTGGGCCGTCTTACAGTGCGCACAGCGCATCATCACTTGTCTCAGACAGCTCGTTATGCCAGCAGATAAAGCGAACAAAATTACAACTATCTGATTTCGACAAGGCGTATTCATCTGGCGGTGTCTCCATCGACATTGCGTCCATGGCAGACCATCTCTATCAGAGAGCTGGAACTGCCGAACTCTATGCTGAGGATATTGGAAAATATCATATTCTTGCTCTGGTTATAAGCAACGATGCCACATTGCGATATGATGCGTACAAATGGGCAGAAGCGGCATTTGGCGACAAAGATTCTAACATTGCTAACGTGCGCTTTGTTGTTTGGCTTCTCAACATTATGGCACAGCCGTACGTACGCGAGACAGCGTTTGGATCTATAGTGTGGGACGATGTCAAGGACTCGCACGACATCCGTGCGCTCTGCCTTCGTGTTGGAGGACAGCTGGTTGCTGCAGTCGATCCTACACAGATTGGTGGCTTGATGGACTCCAAAATGATGTTTCTTCTTGACGTCGTCATTCAGTGTTCCGATGATCTTGGCATTGTGGACCAGGTTTGCCACAATACTAACGGACTTGACCGCAGCACGCAATTGTTAGTAAAGGTCCATGTAATGCGGTCCAGGGCGTTGCGCTATATCACGTTTCCGCATCAGATTGGATCAGTTGTAGAGTCTGCAGGCGAGCTATTTGCCCTTGCGCAAGAAATAATCCCAGCCCTTGGCGATGATATAGAGGATGCTGAACAGACATGGAAGTTGGTGTCTGTGCTTGCCGGTGCGATTGAGCACTGCTGGTGCACGTTTAACAACAAGTCCGCGACAATGTCTCCGAATGATGGTCTTGGTAAAACAGTGGCTGGAACGATCGATGCTGCGTTCTCCTGCATCGGCAATATAATACAATCTATTTGCTACTCGTTTGCGGATTCTGCTGAAGTTGAGACCTCCGTGTTAGAACAGTATGCGAGGTTCTATCCTGCTCCAGTCTTCAGATTTCTGGCATTTGCATTGCGCGCAGTCGACTCCCTTTCAAAAGCATTGGATATGGAGGCCGTTCTTACAAAACACCCATGGTTCTCGCTTCTAAAGTGCTTGCTTGACTGCCGCTTGTTCAGCGATCGCGTGTATAGAAATGATCTACGCAGCTCCATTACCTTAATTATCTCGGCTCTATGGGATCTTGCAAGTCCAGCAATACCGAGATGGTCAGCATCGTTAGACGACTATCTTACACTCGACCAGCTCGAGTCGCTTGTAGGTGCATTTGGCGGAAGCTGCTCGCTGTCTGACAATGTGCTGCTGCATGTTATTTCATCGTATGAGAGACAGTCAAGCCAGAGCGTCCAGCGCGTAGCTCTTTGCTTTGGACCCGTAGCGGCCGAGATGTACACCAAGGAGAAGACAAACAGAGCCAGATATCTTATTAAGCGCGACGAGAACGATATCGGTCTTATCAATGAGGATGTTCTTTCAAACGCACTTGCCACGGTTGATAGCATCAAGCTGTTCCGCACGCTTCTAAACTTTTCAACGCAGAATGCCGGTTTGTTTGCTGAGAACCCAGTTGCTCGTCTGGTCGATATAGTTAGATTGCCTAGTGACGAGTCAGCAAATCGAGGAGCGGATACAGCCGTTGGCGTTTGTGATTCTCCAAGCA
Source organism: Coemansia sp. BCRC 34490 (assembly GCA_027579215.1). NCBI lineage: Eukaryota > Fungi > Kickxellomycota > Kickxellomycetes > Kickxellales > Kickxellaceae > Coemansia > Coemansia sp. BCRC 34490. Next base: position 3,813 of record JANBUF010000062.1, on the reverse strand, counting down.
ATGCAGATGTCTATAGCTCGTGGTATCTGCTGTCATGGACATGGTCTATCGTGTCATCAGGACACCAAGTGGATATGCGTAAGTTTATAGATTGCAATGCTGCTGGGTTTGCCCTTGTTTCGCTGTCATCGGAAAATATGCAGATTCGAAAGCTAGCATACTTCATTTTGGACAGAGTCTGTGCAATCGTCGAGGAGTCTAAGTGGTTTGTCGGGCAGAGACAATGTGCGCTGCTGCTTGACTCTGTGCGCAACACTATAACAAGTGAAGACAGGGTGAATTTCCCTAAACTTCCATTTACCGCAACACTGTTTGCAGCAACATCGCTGCACACGATGATCCGCCCAGAACATATCATGTACACCGAAATCAATCGACTGCTTTTACAAGGCCCGTGTCTACGAATGACCGAGATGCCGTTGCTTCGAACCGTACTGCATTCAAGCAACAGTACATATAAGCAGCGCATTCATATTCTCCGGCTGGTGTCGCAGTCTTCGAGATCGTTTGACCAATGCCGTGTTGTGTTTGGACGCAGTCGCTTGGTTAACACACTGCTTGCACTAGCATCCAGCTCTCTAGGCGACGTCCAAACGGCCAGATCCACAATGACTCTTTTGTTCCATCTGACTAGCGCTTCAAACCCCGAAGCACTTACTGGTCATGTTTCAAAGAAGGAGTTCTCGCTTCTGGCATGGATTCGCGAACAGATTACTCTAGAGTTGAATGCCATGCGGCAGATGGCTGGCATGGCATATGTGCAATCCCAGTCAACTGCTTCCTCGACGGACGGATTGCTTACTTCAACGGCACGAGCCATAAATGCCTCGATAGTTAACGTGACTGCGCTTCTGCGTATTGTCATCCGTGCAATTGCAAACTATCCTCTGACGCAACTACGTGAAGGCAGCCTTGTCTACAACAGCTTCTGGGTTCTAAAGTCCCAGGATCAAGCCGCTGCGGCCGGTCAATGCGCGGCGCTTGGCCTAGTGCAGCAGATCATGCATGGAGTCGTCTGGTCGCTCTCGCGGACCATGGGATGCGTAGAGAGGGTTCACAATGAGATAGTCGGACCGACACTGGTGCTAGTGCGTACATGTCTGGAGATAACCATGCTTCTTGCCGATTTGCAATCCTGCGCTAGTTCTGAGCACCCAGGAATGCTAGAGTCGTCAGAAATTACCCACGGAGCTCTAGCAGCGCTTGGAATGCTAGAGAGCGCGCTTGACTGTAATATGGCCGAGGCTAGTGTTCGCTTGGGTTCTCTGGACGGCATAAGCCGAGTTCGCTATGACCCGTGCGGCGTTGCTGCAATCGCAAGCGCTCAGATGGCAGAATCGCTGTTCCAGACCGACATGGTTCTGGGAGAGGCTGCGACCACCGATGTACCTGAATCCAATGCATCCACAGTCAGCATGCTTGAATGTTACAGACAATGTGTTGACCGCTTGTTTTTGCTGTGCTTTAGTTTCCCTTGGACCACAACAACGCACAAGGATGTCGCTGAGGTAGTCAGTCGTGCACTTGTTGTTAATGCACCAAGCTCTCTGCAAGTATCTTCGTGGATCCGGGAATGCAAGTCTTGATACTGTTGTGTTTAGTTCTTTTTATACTTCAGTGTCATATTTTTTCCATTTGATCATATTAACATGCTGATATGAATAAGTTGGTTCTAGATATCGCGTATGCAGTCGTACCACTCCTCAGTTCCATGGACAACAGTAGACTGGCCGCAGTTTGTATACCCCACACGCTGGTAGAACGGAACAAGATCTTTGCGCGCCATCATCGCCAGCCTTGTGATCCTTGTCCTTTCTTCGCTCTCCCCAATGGTGCTGTTGTAGCGGCGTACAGTCTGCGGATACAGCTCAAGGAGCTTTGTGGCCACGCCCTTGCGCTGCCACTCTGGATGAACACAAACCGAGTGTATGCATGCTGTGGAGCCCTTTGGATCGTGAGTGCTCATCGAGTCGTGGGTGACCAGTGGCGATGCCGACTGCGTTGATGTGATAAACCCGACTATTCCCTGGTCCGAATCGAATGCGCCAAAGAACAGGTGCGGGGCATTGGAAAACCGATACAACAAACTCTCCAGACTGGCTGCTTCTTCCTCGGAATAGCCGGCGACCTCCAGCGGATGCGCAGCCCTCACCTCGTCTGTGGATTCCAGGTTTCTAAAAGTGAGCTCGGAAGCCATCCCTGCTATTTCTCCTGAATTGGTTTGTAAATGCAAAGAGTTAAGGAATTCGCCTTTAAATGTTGAATGACAAAGAGAACTAGCTTGGCTGGAGACCAAAACGAGTTGCTTACTTTGAAGCACATTTGGCACAAGACCAAAAAAGCCCAGGAAGATCAGATAGAATTAATTAGCATTAATTGGCTGAGAATCTCCAATAGATCTAATCGGCCAAATTGGCTGAAGGCTGTAAATGCCTGCTTCGCTTTGATTGATTGTGCAAGTAAGCGCAGGCGTAAGTGTGTTCTTTAGTTTGAAGCCAGAGCTGGGGAGGGCACATCCATCAGCGCTTTAGTCAAAAATAACATTGTCAAGTTCTGTCGGGCTTTCGGGATTCTCTCTTTCAACTCTGTCCTTCGGCAAATATATATTTATCGAACTATCTTTTTAGCCAAGATGGTGAGTGTTCATTAACGAATCGCACAGTGTGGTGTACAGGGAGAAGAGAGCAGATACACGACGGATACGGCGGCGTCAGAAGAGAAAACCCGCAGATGGATGGTGAATGGATGCGACTATGGATGGATTCGAGTAAAAAACATTGCGATTGTCGTTGGATGCGCGATTATTGGGGATGCGCTTTTACAGTCTGCTTATTTTCCAGGGGGCAATTCACATTGCTAGAATTAGCTGACCAAATTTGGTTTTGGCGTTATTCTGAGTTCTGTATGCGCTTTCAGGAAAGAGCTGAAGTGAATGCGTAATTTCGTGAACAAAGGGCCTTTTCAAATTTGAAATTGTCATTCCTTACTTGCAGCACACCAAGTAATGCAGTATTCTCTTTTCCCTGTGCCCACACACCACAGAGCTGCGTATGAATTGTGACTGTGTTTGGACGAGTACTGAAACTGCTGTCTTTTGCTATCATTGGAGTGGAAGTTGTTTCTAAATGAAAGAAAAATATGTGTTTACTAATCTATTAAACTATTTCTGTTCAATCCTTTTTTTGCTCTGTTTTCATATTGAAACGCTGGTGCGGCGAAACCCTTATCTCATGCGTATTGAGTCGGTTTTTTTTTGCGGAACAATGCGTGCACTATCTTCTATGCAATCGAATCGGTCTACGGTTTCTCTGGTGAAATGGTATCTTTGGAACGCATACAAAAAACACTGTAGTCTGCTGAGAAGTCCACCGCAAAGCCCTCCGACTGCATGCGTGAGCTGAAGATCGAGAAGCTTGTTCTCAACATCTCGGTTGGTGAGTCTGGTGATCGTCTGACCCGTGCTCGCAAGGTGCTTGAGGAGCTCAGCGGCCAGTCGCCCATTGACTCCAAGGCCCGCTACACTGTCCGTACCTTCGGTATCCGCCGTAACGAAAAGATTGCCACTCACGTCACCATCCGCGGCCCCAAGGCCGAGGAGATTCTGGAGCGCGGCCTGAAGGTCAAGGAGTACGAGCTTCTTGCACGCAACTTCTCTGCTACCGGCAACTTTGGTTTTGGTATTGATGAGCACATTGATCTTGGTATCAAGTACGATCCTGGAATCGGTATCTTTGGTATGGATTTCTACGTTGTCATGGGCCGCCCTGGCTTCCGTGTTTCGCGCCGCAAGCACTGCACTGGCCGCATCGGTGC